>CAKAKR010066930.1:0-32696 GCA_916700685.1 Adelosebastes latens | reverse complement strand
TAGCATGTAGCTAACCCGTTAGCATGTAGCTACATGCTAACGGGTTAGCTCTGTATCTCCAAACAGAACTTTCTGCTCTCAGCTGTCTGTTCTCCTCTGGGATGATTCTGTCGGTCATTTCTCACAGATGGATCTGTAAAGACAGACGTAAAACAGAGTGTGTGTTTACGGTTTAGAGAGTTAATGCATAATGTAAACACTGAGCTAACTAACAGAGCTACAGATAGCATTATTTACCTGAGAGAAACCGTCAGGAAAACCTGGAATCTGGACCGCAGATGTTCATCATATGTCGCCGATTTCTGATCAGATTCCTCCGGTAACGTGCGCTGGGTGAAGTTTCTGGTTTATAAACTTTAAAATAGTTTATAATATATATCTTCTGCTTCTCTCTCTCTACAGTCAGACCGTGAGCCAGAGTTGTCCCGAGGGTGGGGGGTGAGCTGTGTTTCGTCTGATTGACAGAAACGCTGACCAATCAGAGCAGAGTGGGAGGAGACAGGCTGTGAATCAGCTTCTGTCAAACAGAGCCTCTAAGCAGGCATATTCAGGCTGACAGTATGAGAAGAATAAAGGGTTTTTTGAACATTGCAGCATGTAAACATGTTCTAGTGCAACATTAAAATACATCTATGAACCTGGAAATGAGCATAATATGAGACCTTTAAAGCAATTGCTAATTGTGGTCTAAACTTGCAGTTTCACCAGTGATTCTAAAAGAGCCCCAAGGGTCTGTGGCTTTCTGCCAAGGGGTCCGTGAAAAGTTTTCAGATTCATTCATTTAAATTATCATGATATATATATATAGGTATATATATATACCTATATATATATAGGTATATATATATAACACAACACGTAAGGTTTTTTTCATATATATTAAAGGCTTTGTAGTTCAACGAATAATATTTAAAATTTTCTATCTACAGTATAATCACCCCAGTTGCCAGGAAAAACTTTTGGCATTTTATGTTTCTGCAAACCACGGATAAGTTGACTGTGGACATTTTGCATATAGTCAGAGCAATGACGTAGTATATCGAGCGACTGTGATTGAAAGTTACGTGATACGAAAGTTATGTTTTATAATAACCAGAATAACAAGCACTGAAGTCCTCTAAGGGTGAACAAACACAGGACTTTCACCAAGAAGTTTGACTTTGCACTTTTTGCGTATTGTTGTTTTACGTAAGGTTGTTTTACGTCATGTTTTACATAAAGTGGTTTTACGTAAGGTTCTTTTACGTCATGTTTTACATAAGGTGGTTTTACGTAAGGTTGTTTTAATGTTTTACGTATGGTTGTTTTACGTAAGGTTGTTTTACGTAATGTTTTACGTAAGGTTGTTTTACGTAAGGTTGTTTTACATGAGGTTGTTTTGCGTAAGGTTGTTTTACGTAATGTTTTACGTAAGGTTGTTTTACGTAAGGTTGTTTTACGTAAAGTTGTTTTAGGTAAGGTTGATTTACGTAAGGTTGTTTTACGTATAGTTGTTTTAGGTAAGGTTGATTAAGATAATGTTTTACGTAAGGTTGTTTTACGTAAGATTGTTTTACGTAAGGTTGGTTTACGTAAGGTTGTTCTACGTAAAGTTGTTTTAGGTAAGGTTGATTAAGGTAATGTTTTACGTAAGGTTGATTTACGTAAGGTTGTTTTACGTAAGGTTGTTTTAGGTAATATTTTACGTAAGGTTGTTTTACGTAAGGTTGTTTTACGTAATGTTTTATGTAAGGTTGTTTTACGTAAGGTTGTTTTAGATAATGTCTCACCTAAGGTTGTATTACATAAGGTTGTTTTAAGTAAGGTTGTTTTACATAAGGTTGTTTTACGTAAGGTTGTTTTAGGTAATGTTTTACGTAAGATTGTTTTACGTAAAGTTGTTTTAGGTAATGTTTTACGTATGGTTGTTTTACATAAGGTTGTTTTGCGTAAAGTTGTTTTACGTAACGTCGTTTTACGTAAGGTTGTTTTACGTAAGGTTGTTTTACGTAAGGTTGTTTTACGTAAGGTAGTTTTACGTGAGGTTGTTTTACATAAGGTTCTTGTACATAAGGCTGTTTTACGTAATGTTTTACGTAAGGTTGTTTTACGTAAGGTTGTTTACGTAAAGTTGTTTTACGTAAGGTTGTTTTATGTAAGGTTGTTTAAGGTAATGTTTTACGTAAGGCTGTTTTACATAAGGTTGTTTTACGTAAGGTTGTTTTAGGTAATGTTTTAAGTAAGGTTGTTTTACATAAGGTTGTTTTACGTAAGGTTGTTTTACATAAGGTTGTTTTACGTAAGGTTGTTTTACGTAAGGTTGTTTTACGTAATGTTGTTTTACGTAAGGTTGTTTTTAGGTAATATTTTACGTAAGGTTGTTTTACAAAGGTTGTTTTAAGGAAGATTGTTTAACGTAAGATTGTTTTAGGTAATGTTTTATGTAAGGTTGTTTTACGTAAGGTTGTTTTAGGTAATATTTTACGTAAGGTTGTTTTAGGTAATGTTTTAAGTAAGGTTGTTTTACGTAAGGTTGTTTTACGTAAGGTTGTTTTACGTAATGTTGTTTTATGTAGGGTTGTTTTAGGTAATGTTTTATGTAAGGTTGTTTTACATAATGTTGTTTTACATAAGGTTGTTTTACAAAAGGTTGTTTTACACAAGATTGTTTTACGGAATGTTTTACGTAAGGTTGTTTTACATAAGGTTGTTTAACGTAAGGTTGTTTTACGTAAGGTTGTTTTAAGTAAGGTTGTTTTACATGAGGTTGTTTTACGTAAGGTTGTTTTACATAAGGTTGTTTTACGTAATGTTTTACGTAAGGTTGTTTTACGTAAGGTTGTTTTACGTAAAGTTGTTTTACGTAAGGTTGTTTTACGTAAGGTTGTTTTACGTAAAGTTTTTTTTGTAAGGTTTATTAAGGTAATGTTTTACGTAAGGTTGTTTTACGTAAGAGTGTTTTACGTAAGGTTGTTTTACGTAAGGTAGTTTTATGTAAAGTTCTTTTAGGTAAGGTTGATTAAGGTAATGTTTTACGTAAGGTTGTTTTACGTAAGGTTGTTTTAAGTAAGGTTGTCTTACGTAAGGTTGTTTTAGGTAATATTTTACGTAATGCTGGTTTACGTAAGGTTGTTTTACGTAAGGTGGTTTTAGGTAATGTTTAATGTAAGGTTGTTTTACGTAAGGTTGTTTTAGATAATGTCTTACCTAAGGTTGTTTTACATAAGATTGTTTTACGTAAGGTGGTTTTAGGTAATGTTTAATGTAAGGTTGTTTTACGTAAGGTTGTTTTAGATAATGTCTTACCTAAGGTTGTTTTACATAAGATTGTTTTACGTAAGGTGGTTTTAGGTAATGTTTAATGTAAGGTTGTTTTACGTAAGGTTGTTTTAGATAATGTCTTACCTAAGGTTGTTTTACATAAGATTGTTTTACGTAAGGTGGTTTTAGGTAATGTTTAATGTAAGGTTGTTTTACGTAAGGTTGTTTTAGATAATGTTTTACGTAAGGTTGTTTTATGTAGGGTTGTTTTACGTAATGTTGTTTTAGCTAAGGTTGTTTTACGTAAGGTTGTTTTACGTAAGGTTGTTTTACGTAAGGTTGTTTAACGTAAGATTGTTTTACGTAAGGTTGTTTTACGTAAGGTTGTTTTACGTAAGGTTGTTTTATGTAAGGTTGTTTTACGTCAGGTGGTTTTACCTAATGTTTTACGTAAGGTTGTTTTACGTAAGGTTGTTTTAGGTATTGTTTTACGTAATGTTGTTTTACGTAATGTTGTTTTACGTAAGGTTGTTTTACGTAAAGTTGTTTTACATAATAATATTTTACGTAATGCTGGTTTACGTAAGGTTGTTTTACGTAAGGTGGTTTTAGGTAATGTTTAATGTAAGGTTGTTTTACGTAAGGTTGTTTTAGATAATGTCTTACCTAAGGTTGTTTTACATAAGATTGTTTTACGTAAGGTTGTTTTAGGTAATGTTTTACGTACGGTTGTTTTACATAAGATTGTTTTACGTAAGGTTGTTTTAGGTAATGTTTTACGTACGGTTGTTTTACGTAAGGTTGTTTTACGTAAGGTTGTTTTACGTAATGTTGTTTTATGTAAGGTTGTTTTAGGTAATGTTTTACATAAGGTTGTCTTACAAAAGGTTGTTTTACACATGATTGTTTTACATAAGGTTGTCTTACAAAAGGTTGTTTTACACATGATTGTTTTACAGAATGTTTTACGTAAGGTTGTTTTACATAAGGTTGTTTTACGTAACGTTGTTTTACATAAGGTTGTTTTACATAAGGTTGTTTTACATTAGGTTGTTTTACATAAGGTTGTTTTACATAAGGTTGTTTTACGTAAGGTTGTTTTACGTAAGGTTGTTTTACGTAATGTTTTACGTAAGGTTGTTTTATGTAGGGTTGTTTTACGTAATGTTGTTTTAGCTAAGGTTGTTTTACGTAAGGTTGTTTTACGTAAGGTTGTTTTACGTAAGGTTGTTTAACGTAAGATTGTTTTACGTAAGGTTGTTTTACGTAAGGTTGTTTTACGTAAGGTTGTTTTATGTAAGGTTGTTTTACGTCAGGTGGTTTTACCTAATGTTTTACGTAAGGTTGTTTTAGGTATTGTTTTACGTAATGTTGTTTTACGTAATGTTGTTTTACGTAAGGTTGTTTTACGTAAAGTTGTTTTACATAAGGATGTTTTATGTAAGGTTGTTTTACATGAGGTTGTTTTACATAAGGATGTTTTAGGTAAGGTTGTTTTCCACAAGGTTGTTTTAGGTAAGGTTGTTTTACGTAATGTTTTACGTAAGGTTGTTTTACATAAGGTTGTTTCACGTAAGGTTGTTTTACGTAAGGTTGTTTTACATAAGGTTTTACGTAAGTTTGTTTTACATAAGGTTGTTTTAGGTAATGTTTTATATAAGGTTGTTTTAGGTAACGTTGTTTTAGGTAACCTTGTTTTAGGTAACCTTGTTTTAGGTAACGTTGTTTTAGGTAACGTTGTTTTACGTAACGTTGCTTTATGCAACGTTGCTTTACGTAACGTTGTTTCACGTAACGTTGTTTTACGTAACGTTTTTTTACGTAACGTTTTTTTACGTAACATTTTTTTACTTAACGTTGTTTTACGTAACCTTGTTTTACGTAACCTTGTTTTACGTAACCTTGTTTCATGTAACGTTGTTTCATGTAACGTTGTTTCATGTAACCTTATTTTATGTAACGTTGTTTTACGTAATGCTTAACAAGGGCGTTTGTTGTTTATTTACAGTAGTTACTTTGTGACATCACGTCACGTCACGTCACGTCACGTCACGTCACGTCACGTAACATGCTTTTTCTAACCTTAACTGTAAATGTTAAATTAGGTAGTTTTGTTGCCTAAACCTAACCAACCGTTTCACAAAGTTAACCATGTGGCATTGTACGTTTCTGCTAGAAGGCTGATATGAAACATATTGATGAAACATTTTTTTGGGATTAAGAAACGTTGGTTTGCAGAAAAGAGTAATTCCAACATTTTTTCTGACGACTGGGTTGATAGAATAGTTCATAGATTATGTTTTGATCTAACAAATCTATAACCCTCTGCAAATATGTTTAATACGTGTCTAATATCTTTCTAATACAATTCTCTAGTATTGTTCTTTCACATAACAAAGACTATAGAAGTGTAAAAACATCAAATTATTCTAAGGGACATATATTAAGGGGACCCTGGTATATTCTATATTTTGCAAAGGGTCCTTAGCTGAAAAAAGATTGAGAACATCTCACCTACACGACATATAATCTATAAAATAACCTTTTCTGAGTTCAATTAAATTATCTATTCCTGACGGGGGAACAAGCAATTAATAGATGGATTATGCATGTGGCCACATATTCTCAAGCATTCGTCACTGCTTGTGATGAAATATTGTGACAGAAAGAGAGCTCCTTAGTCCTTACAGTTGTACCAATCAAACAGGCTCTGTGTCTCCATGCCATATGGAAAATGCAATTTACGGTATGTGCATGTACTCATGAACTAATATGCTGTGTGACAGATGGCACGCTCTAAAATGAGTCATTTGCTGTATTTAGATAATTACAAAATACAAGCTGCTGAAATGAACGCAAGCGACTAACCAGTGAATGCACTTCACTACAAACACCAAAGGCTGGACTCTCTTTGGTCTGAGGCTCTCACCAAGGTCAGGATCAAAGGTCAAAACTGGGGCAATCTTTTTCTGGTCGGGCATGAAATGTAGAAGAAAGAAGAAGAAGGCACTTTATTGATTTATTTCTTTTCACTCTGTTATTCTACACAGTAGATAGTACACACAGGCCCGAAATACACACACACCCGAAATACACACACACATGCACAAACAGGACCTCTAAACATGCATTAATGGAGCGATGTCAGAGCGAGGGGGCTCCATTGGGGGTTTGGTGCCTTGCACCAAGAGGCAAACTGGCATCTCTCCAGCTACCAGTACCAAGTACCAAGGACCAAGTACTGAGTGTGAACTACGGGGTCTTGAACCAGCGACCCTCTGGTTCCCAAGCCAACTCCCTACGGACTGAGCAACCAACTTTAATTCATGAGATATAATAGTGTATGTGTTTGAAATAATATACATTAAACTACAGACTCAGTTAATATAGACAGCTTGGCCCTCAGGTCCGATCATATAATCAAACACATAAAACACATTTCCTGTTGATGCTACTTATAACACACAGGAGAAGTTTACGTCACAGCTAAAGCAGAAAGTTCTCCATGCTACATGTACATAATGAGTGCAAACAAAATATGTTGTGGAGCACACACAATCATTATTTCATCTCCACTGGCACATTTGCAAAGTTCCAACAAGTATAAATATTGTGTCAATACTGTATCAATTAACTATATTACATTTGGCCGTAAGAGCAGGTATGCCGCAAGGGAAAATGGGTGACGTCAATCATTCCAGTTTACCAGAGCAGCGCGTTAACATATACAAGGGGTCAGAGCGCCCTGGCGTTTTACATCAACTGAGCCCAGAGCCAGATGGGAAAGAATAAACTGTGGATGCTGTTCGCAGAGGAACTCAGAGGAAAGTTGTTTCCAGCACAATATTCTCTCGCGTGTGACTGAAACACACTGAAATACAATGAAGACTAGTGTTTCAGGCCTTTGTTTTAAAAAAAAAAAATGGCAGTGAAAGATAATATGTGGAGATGTGCCTAAAGAATATGGCATCATGCTGTAGTTGTATCTAGAGTGAGATGGTACACGCTTTATCATGGCTGTGCGTCTCAACACATCTTATGCCATCTTATGCTTGTTCCACTGAGAGTTCAGCACAATTATTACAACTTGTGAATTTATTCACAAACAAATTTGTAAAAACAAATCAAAACTGTCATTAAAAAATATATATATATTGTGAGCATTGAGGTTATAATTCTTACATTATGTTAATGGCAGAGAAGCTCATATCCTAAATGCAATCTTATTGTGCGGTGTCCTTCAATGTGGAAGATGTTAAAGGATCAGATTAGTCAAATCAGTAAACACTTTTTTTTCCTCACGTACCCCTAGTGGTATGTAGATCATTTCAAATCAACTGCTATACAGCTATATTCAGACAGACAGGATGACAAAAATAACGTGTTTATTTTTAACATTAAAGCATGAAAATATGTACTAGTAGAAACCTAAAATACAAGTATGAACCTGAAAATGAGCATATGTCCCCTGTAACATACTGTATGTCTTTAAAAATCTGCTGCCACCCCAATAAAATGGAGGTTTAATGTTGCTTCTATTAAAAGCAGATTCAAAAGAAGGAAAGAAACAGTGTCCAAGTTTCTCTTGATCATCCATAGACCTCACTGTCAACAGTTTTAATTAGAGCTACTTTCCAACAAAGAAAACATTTCTATATGAAAACTGCTGAAAGCATGTTCTGCAGATTATCCTGAGACATTCTGCTGGATAATTTCCCAAATGTCACTTTTTTGATGCTCGTGGCAGAAATCTCAGAGATTGACTTCTCATAACCCCAGCATGTATTCTGAAATGATGTGCATGGCTAGACACGGAGTAAACTACAAAACATGTCTTTTTTTGTGATTCGGTTGGACCAACAGTTTAAACCATTATAATAAATGCTGGTAACCACGCTGTCTGCAACTCCCATCACATCACATCTGTTTGCCTTTTCAAGTGCAGACCGAGGCACAAAAATGTGTCCTTCTCTTTTTGCATTTCACTCACTGAATGTGTGAGTACAGGAACATTAACGCAACATCTTGTTAACCATTTCCCCTGTGCAGTCTCGTGGCTTTAGTCCCTAAATCAATACAGCATACTCATCGAACAACACAGTACAGCATATAACAACATTTTCAACGATCTAAATGCTGACTTGTAAAAGCCAAATGATGGAAGACACATGTGCAACCATTTTTCAGGTTGGAAAGGATTTTGAGTTGTTTCATGAGGCATCCTATATCAGTGGTGAGGAGCAACCCCGAAGGCAAGAGAGATTTATTGCCTCCACATTTTGTCTGACCTCAGTGGTTTAAGGATGCTGCATCCACTCCTCGAACCAAATGGCCGCCGGAGGCTCCGTTTTAAATGTTTCTTTCACATTAGCCTGCGTTTTCCACAGATCCCCGTCAAGCTCTCCAATCTCCCTTTCTTCCTCCTTATCCCTATCAAAGCACGCTGTCTGCTTTCTGGACTTTTCCTCCACACTCCTCTGTTTTTCTCCCTTTGGTGCTCTGTTCGTATTTCTTTTTCTTTTCCATTTTTGTTATTCTAAAAGCTCCGTGAAATGATGCAACTGCTATGAGCCACGACACCAGCATGCACTCTATCATATATGTGCAGCCCCTCAGGCAAAAGATGTTTTCCTTAAATATTTACATTTTCATGTGAACTGCATATTGTTAGGTCACAAGCTTGACATCCTTTATATTTATATTGAATTGTGAGTTTTAGCTAGTGCTCTTATCCAGAATGTCCCATAATGTCTGCAACAATAGAATAAGTTCCACTATGAGCAAGTAGTACCACAATGGGTCCAACTCGCTTTTGAAAAAAAGCCTTAGTCATCTTTTAAAGGGGACGTATCATGAAAAACTCCTTTCTTCAGTGGTTGTACACGTACATCTGGGTATCTGGAGTGCCTACCAACCCATAAACTGTGAAATAAGACAATCCAGTCAGTTTATTATGGGCTGCCTCGATCAGAAAACACATGATTCACGAGCCCTTCAGATTAGCTCCCCTTCCTATGTCACATGCAGGCTAGAATATACCGCCCACAGCTCGAGAACTGCCTTTGCAAAGGTGCCCCTTATATTTTCTGCAAGCCAATCAGAGCACACTGGGCTTTTTCTTAAAGAGACATGCGCTAAACGGAGCGTTTCAGACAGAGGGTAAATACAGCTATATTCAGACAGACAGGAGGAGAATAATAAAGTGTTTTTGAACATTAAAGCATGTGAACATGTTCTAGTAGAAACCCAAAATACAAGTATGAACCTGGAAATGAGATGCATGATATGTCCCCTTTAATGTATACACACACCCCTTAATACAAACCCAGAATCAATTTAATCAGGTCCCTTAAATTTTATAATTATTAAAAAATAAATAAATCATTTTCAATAATTACTTATGTTTCACTTGTAAGTGGGGAGCGAATGCAGGCTTTAATGCCACAACAAAAGTTTTTTTATTTATTTATTTTTTTAAACACGGCTGGAAGATGCTTGTTTGAAAGTTATGTGACATGATTGTTTTTACAGAAATGCAATTTTCCAAATGTGTCACAGTCCTGAAACACAAAGCCGATGTTCTGGAAGCCCAGACTGACTCTGTAAAGAAAACAGCGTCTGAGCAGATGTTTAGGCCAAAGATTCCTCAAAACATTTTGAGATATGCTTGATGTGGCGTTGGCCCAGTATCATCTCTGAAATGGAAACCATGACTTAATTCCAGGTGAACTACATCAACTGTTCCCCGAGCTTTTCTAGGCACTTCACAGGGACATCTTTTATTACTTTGCTTGGACAGTCAACATATCAGTTATAATTCAACAGCAACTGTTGAAGTCTGCTGGATGTCACTAAAAACATAGAGGGGTAACAGCTGATTGCCTTTCCACAGGTGCAAACCACCTGGGATTGTCATTAGTAGAAGACACATCCTTATTTAACCCATTTGTGCCCACAGACTATATTTAGTATGATCAGGAAAAATGCCACAACATTTGTTCTGATGGGTCAAGTCCTGAAATTTGGTATAGACCTACTTTGGGCAAGCAGCTAACAGTACAACTTTGAAATGTTTTCATCACACAAAAACATCACTCTTTTATTAATAGTCAAATTCAGGATTTTTTAAAAAGAAAAGAGGGAAAACACTAATATTGTGTTTATTACGTGTTTTCCATATGCAATACTTTTTTTACACTGCCATGTGTGCATATCTTTGATATTCAACTTGTTATGAATTCATAGATACTAAATACTTGATTGTGCTCCATGTAGTTTCTGAGATAAAGCCATTTGTTGGGCACATGGGACTACTGCTTTTTCCTAAAATATAATGGAGTCTATTGCAAAAACACTCGTCCCATCATGTACCGAAAGACTTGATATAGTATGATAAGAAAAACTCTCTTTTCAGACAAAAGGTTTGATTGATTTTGAAAATATCTTCACATTTGTGCTTAGGCAAGCCCAGAGAACACAAAAAACATTTCAATTGCAGGCACAAAGGGGTTAAAGAGGTGTCTCTGCTGGCCAGCAGCCAGTGTTAGCTGTGGTTAATGGTAACTGAGCACAGAGAACAGCCTCAGAGGGGGTCAACACCTCGCTGTGGTGACATCACTCGGGCTGAAGCCCTGGGGGACACAAAGAATTTATCACTTTCTCTTTATTGCTAAACGGAGTCCTTGAAGTTTACTGCAGCCTGCATTTTTGTAAATGCTGGAGGCAGACACAGAGAGAGAGAGGCGATGAGGTCAGGAGGGCATGATGAGACCATGCAGGCACAGTCATGGCCACATGGACCTCTTTTGAAAAGGTTGCTTCTGCCAAACTCACTAGAGCCCAATCTGCCGCGCTGATAGTTTATCACATATATATAGGTATGAGTGTAGATATTGACAGATTATTAACAATAAACCATATTTACTAAACAATAAAGAATGTTTCTGGCATCATTGGGCAAAAATTCCATAATAACCTTTCATCATATTGTAATTCAAGTGTTCTGAGAGAAAACTAGACTTCTGCTCCTCCTCATGGCTCTGTTTTCAGGCTTTAGAACATCTAGCCCGTGACGGGAGACTTTGATCAATCACATGTCATTTCAGAGAGAGAGAGCGTTCCTATTGGCTGTTCATTCAACGGAGGCAGCTGTCAATCATTCAGATGTTCAGATGTTCTCAGAATCATCTTGTAGTGTATTGTTTAGCTGTAAATGAGAAAGTTAGCTCTGGCTGGTATTTCCTCAACTGATCTCAACATGGCTGCCGGGTCACAAACTTTCTCATCTTACAGCTAAACAGTACACTACAAGATGATTCTGAAAGCATCTGAGGAGAGAAATAGGCATTACAGTAACAGAATACTGATTCATATTTGATCAGTGCTGCCTAGTTTGACCGTTTGATCGGAGTTTGCAAGTGATTGACAGCTGCTAAGAGACGGCAAGGCTCCGTCTCGGCTCTGATTGGTTGTTTTCTTCCGGTCTGTGAAATCTTGCAGATGCCATTAGGAGCACCGGAGGGCACAGAGGCACATAATTTTTTTTCAGATTACCTTTCTCGTGCACTACTGTCAGGATATAGTGACCATTTTATAAAAATAACTTTTTTTAATCATATTTGCTCCAATCTTGCCTACTGCTGCTTTAAGAGCAAGTTGTAATCACACTTAAGATTCAATGGTATCACTTTAACGCTTCTTGAATTTAATTTTGCTGACAGGGTCTGCCATAATTTTTTATGACTTTTGAAATGACTAGTCAGATGATAAAATCCTATATTACTTAATACAATTTCCTGTTTGAGGAAGGGCATTAAGTCAAAATTTAAATGTAGTTAAATCTACTTACAGTATAAGTGAATGCTCTCTCTCTCTGTTACACACACACGTACACAGTGACCTGTATTCCTCCTCCTAATGAGAGGAGTATGAGGGCAATATTCCCACCCATGTCCCTGTGACATTATGGCAAATCACCAAACTGCATCAACCAATGAAGCACTATTTTACTAGCATCTTAAGAGCGTTCTCGCAATGTCATCAGTGCCAAGCGGAGGATTATTTCTTGGAAGATCTGCTGCAGCTTGTTTGCTGAAAGTCCTCCCTTCCATCAGTAGCAGTTGCATACTTTATTCAACATGTCATCAGCAGCTGGGTGAGCCTTAGCAATGTCTTCCTAAAAGACAGACTTTAGCCAGGAAAAAGGCTGTAATCTGTGTTGTCTTCAGTTCTAGAGAGCTAACAAATCACCAGCTGACCTCATTTTGAAAGATAAAAGGACATTTTGCAAAGTTAACAGATTTCTACATTTTGAGGACAGACTATCAATGCTGGCAAGCATTTGCACTCAAATATGTCACACAATAATCTTAAAAAAACAATGTTTTAATCTTGTTTTGTTTTATGTTTTGCCTGTGAATCACAATGGTGATTAATGACAGCAAGCAGAGCCGAAACGTGTGCTCTGCCAGAGGAAATTCCTGTTTGACATGACTTCCTGTGCTGGAGCTGGACCAGTGTACAGTATTGCTATGGGCGGGGGTTGGGGGCGGGGGGGTGTAGAGTGTAGAGAATGAGACTATAGAGAATGAAATGCACCAAACAATCCTCTGGGCTTCCGTCGTTGCTGCGTCCTCATTCCACACCCATTCACTCATTCACTCTTGTTTCTTCTCCCCCTTTTCTCCCCCATCAGAGAGTCCAGTCCTTATCCTAATCCCCTGCCTTGACTCCTCTCTGTCCTCTCCCTCCTCTGTTCCCTTTCCCCCCTCTGATCTGCGGCTGTGCTTTTCAATCCCCCCTTTCCTAATAGAGTGCTCCAGGGATGATGTATTTTTGTAAGCCAAACAGGAAGTTAGCATCGCCCTGGGTTCCCCCGACAAAAAGCCAACGGGATTTTTTCATTGGCTTTTGGATTATTGCAGAAAATAAACTCTGTGGCAAACACATGTTTATTATACACGTTTTGTTCAGCAAGATAATCTCCACAAATGAACACCACTTTATGATCTTTAGAGCGTGAATGCAATCAGCAGAAGTAAAAAGTTAACGTTAGGCTATAAATGAACTACACCACGGTCGCATGAACGTGAGTATACACAACGAGGCTGTAAAGGAGGACGAGTCGGTGTGATGACGTTTAGTCGTCTCATTCAGCCACTTGTTAGCAATGGCCAAGTTCACAAGTGGGATATTTACTGAGGGGCTGCACTGTGGCCTCACAGCTAGAGGGTCACAGGTACAAACCCGACGTGGGGCCCTTCTGTGTGGACTTAGCATGTTCTCCCCGTGTTAGCGTGGGTTTTCTCCGGTTCTCCGGCTTCCCCCCACAGTCCAAAGTCATGCAGGTTAGGTTCATTGATGACTCTAAATGTCCCGTAGGTGTGAATGTGAGTGAATGGTTATCTGTTGCCCAGCCCTCACCCAGCCTTGGGTACAGCCTGGACAGCTGAGATCCGCTCCAGTCCCCCTGCGACCCTGAATAGGATAAGTGGTTACAGATAATGGATGGATGGATTTTTACTGACGAATTTTATGTTGATCAAAACGTTAATATTTCTTCAGCTTGTGTTAACCACAGACCTTATTTCAGGCATCAAACTAAAAACCCATTCAAAAAAAAACATTGACTTCCAGACGAGGGAACAGGAAGTGATAAAATGCTAACTCATTTCCGAGTCTTAGGACTCATTTCTGTAGCACTCTATATATGAAATTATGATGAAATGAAGTTCCCTCCTTCCTGGTCTTATCCCATGTTTAAAGCTCAATCCCTAAATACCAGGCCACATCAGTGGAAGGCTTAGAAACAAGAGGGAGCATGATATTAAATAGAAATCAATACTCAAAGCCTAGACTTAAGAGCTCTTACAGTATTTAGCCCAGGTAAATAACGACTGGTATGATGCACAACACAGTTGTAGCTGTGTAAACCATGAGGTATTCGTTGGAGTGGCTGATTAAGTGAAGCCTGAGAGAAAATGTCTATACACCACAGTAATTACAAGGTTATTCTGAAGGATACTGTTTTTTTTACCAAAACCCATGTGGCTTTGTTTAAATTCTCAAAAGGCAAAGTGCTAGTGTTGATGTCATTCATATGGATATCATTTTAAAGTATAGCGGCCTGTAAATGACCATGCCAGCTTTTTGATTTGTTGTTTTTCTGGTTGAAATGTTTCTAACTTTCCACAATGTCCTGTACACAATTAAAACAACGATTCACCACGTTAACTCCAAAACTCCACCTCCTCCAGCCACTTCTCTGCAGCAGCGTTTTCCCTGTTCAGTGAACTCATCATGGTTAAGTGGTAGCCATGAGTCACCGGCTACAAGCAGACATTTCCACATGTCTTTAGTGTGGCTCTGTGTGAGAACTGTTTGTTCGGAACACTGACTGGACGTTGTGGCTAGCGGGTTAGGGGCAGCACAGACTCACATTGTGTTAGAATCCACCCTTCTCTCTACTGAATAACTCACTTCTTTACTGAACATCTCTTGAGGCTGTCACATAGGAATCTGAGCAACCGATGATTTTGATGCAATGTACCATGATCCAATGGGAAAAAACACTTCCTAGAATAGAACCTAGACTTTCATTTTCATTCATTTTCAGCATTTCTGATTAATCATGTTTCCAATGAATTGTCAAGCCAGTTTTAAGCGCACTTTTAAAAAAAAAAGAAATGTAAATTAGGCGCGTTTCCATCAACTGGTTTGGAGCGAATAAACTCAGCTACAGCGTTTGGTCACAAGTTGGCGCTATAGGCTACTTGGCTGTAATCCGCCAGTAAACAGAGTAGAAGAAGAAATAGAGGTTGCGAACCGGAAACAAAACAAGTCGGCTTGGCCATCTAACCATCTACTTTAGAAAAATAGAGAGAGGTCTTCAGGAATTTGTTTCCGTTGGGAAGGTTTTAATTGTTAGTTCATGAGTATTGGCCATGTTTGGGGTTCAAACGAAGACAAGCATTCACACGTTCTGGGAATATGTGAGTAGACGTTGACAGCAGAAACAGCTGATCAGTCCGATAAATGTTTGGGTAACACTTTATAATAACCATCATTTATAAATTGTAAATTGATAGTTAATTAAACATAGTTAATCGTTATTTTACTGCTAACAAACAATGAAATGATAATTAATAATGTTTACAAATTTTTAGTAAAGCTATAATTTATGTCAATTTAACATTATTTTGTGTAATATGAAATAACTAGTTATCTTATAGCTTATTAGAGACAATAACAATTACATTCTGATGACATTAGTAAACTATTTATTATCTGTTTATTGTTGCACACATTATAACATTTTATATAGTATATTAAGTATTTGTTAATAATTACCAAATAATTTGTAAACCTTTAAGAAATTGTTTGTAAAACATCGGTAAACATTACATAGATAGATGGACCGGAAACCAATTATTAACCACTGACAACATATTAACTATCTATCTAAATAATAACTTTATAATAGTCATCCAAATAATGTTTATAGATGGTTTACAAACCAATTATTAATCATTAACAAAGTGTTACAAATATCTATGTAGTGTTTATAGATGTTTTACAAAGTATTACTTCTAATTAACTATCAACTTACCATTTAAAAATGATGGTTAATATAAAGTGTTACCAATGTTGACCACATATGAATTTAATCCATCATTAACTCTTTTTCGACTAAACCACCTCAAGCGAGCGTAAAAACTTTTTTTTTTTTTTTACCTTTATTTATTCAGGGGGAGGTTCACTGAGAGCAATGTTCTTTTTTTCACAATTAAAGAAGTTTTATGGAATTTTACCATTTCCATGCAGCATTCCTAATTTGATACTTCAAAATGTGCATAAAAATATGTGAATTGAAACACTGCTGCTGTCTTTGTACTTCACAGAATTGATGCTATTCTCAGCCAATACACATACTGTATCTGCTCTGCACACAGTATGAGTTTAATAATAGATGACATTTCAAGAAACATCACCCCCTCCGCTGAGTTCTGGCAGTGTTGCATGGCAAAGACTCCAGCACTATGTGTGTTGGAACTCTACTAAACCTAATATTGTTTTTCCTTCTGAACATGAGCCTCTCGGAGATTATCTACTGTATGTCTGTACTATGGAAGACCATTGAACATTCATTATAATGATTCATTTTGACAAGGATCCTCTGTGTTTCACGACTGTATTCCATTGATCTGGTAGAGAAATGTGGAGTACACAAGACAAGTCTTGACAATGAACAGGGGAATCGCAAAATATGTGGTCCAACTCAGTCAAGGCATCCATCATACATCACATTAAGTCAAATATATCCACCGTTTGACTCGTTTCTGTGAAGCATGACAGAGCTCGCTGATAATGATGTTGCAAGACAACATACAGTCTAATAGGGTTACTTTTAATTAACAGACAGCAGTAATGTAATTCTCCCTTCTTCGGCTCCACTACAAGACGACCACCTGGATACAAAAGTGACCTCGAGGCATTTCACCGCACTTCCATTATATGAGGCATTTCACCATCGAGTCAATCAGCTGTCCAACAAGTTGTTAAGAGCCTAAACATAACTTAGGCCACATTGCTAACCCTTGTCACCCATGTAGCTCCACTTGTTCACCCTCTCCGGTTGTAATATACACAACCGAGCTACAACTTAGAATTTAGGTTGGACCACAACATGCAATTATGGCCGACAGTCACCATGTTGTGGCATTTAAACAAGTAGTGCTCGAGAAACTGAGAGACAATATTATCACATTTGTAAGAATGTATGAGGAGGAGGTTACATCTAAAAACGTTGTACTTGTTAATGGCATGCAAAGTATTTAATAATAATGAATAATAATTGAATAATAATTTAAAGCAAAGTATGCTACTACTATGAATTAAGCTTAACTCTGTCATAATAGGAAATGTGTGCATGAGTCAATCATTGCTTAGGCCTGTCACGATAACTGTCCATGATAAAATTATCAAAGTATCATACAATATACGGACATGACCTCGATCATTTTTGCTGTCCTCGATATTGTCCATTGTGTTTACATGCGTGTTTGTTTACAAATTAATTTCACCAACATGGTGCCAGAATTAACAGCACGGGTTTCCCGACCAATATAAAACTTAGGCATTGCCCAGACATTGCACATTTTTGTTAACAGAGCCCAAGAGTCCATTTTGGTTTCATGTTTATTTATGTTTTATTTATTCAGAATATTTTTTTATATGTTTTTTTCACATTTCAATTCCAATGTCTGAATATTCTTAAGAATTAAATGTGCATTGCTCTTTAAAAAGGGTGTACTTGCATTATTATGCTATTATGTTATCATTATATCAGTGGCATAAAATGGTCTTAAAATGACAATAATATAGCGCAATTATTTTTGGGACAATATATCCAACAAGAGTAGTTATTGTGACAGGCCTACTGACAGTGACACTTGTCAACTCTAATGTGTTTTGCTGAATCACTACCTGGCCCAAAGCACTGGACACAGAAAGAGAGCTCCCAGATGGGACATAACATCTCATGAAACTGGAAGATTCAAAGCAATTACAGCAGCCTTTGAAATATTCACCAGGGGAGAGACAGAAAACATGTTCGGAGGGGGTGCTATATCACACAAAGACCTGCCAACCTGCAGAGGAGAAGCTCCAAAGGGCAAACGTCCTCCTGATCTTCTGGAAAAACTACAACCAGCTGTATCAACACTCACTGTACAGGCAGACTGCGCTGTGCACCAGCAACGGCAGACTTTTTCAAAGACATTAGCATGAAGGTCAGATTTGTTTTCCTGCATTTGGGGATGGACAATATTACTTTTTAATTGTTAAGAAAGAGATAATGTGTACCTAAATTAGATGACTACTAAAAATCATCATTCTATCAACAATACTTTTATGAACAATGAAAGAGGTACTCTACCAATCTAGTATTGCACTTCTGTAAAGTTGGCGGACCCACAAGAGTCAGATTAAAAAAAAGGATAGAATTAGCAGAAGCTGAGATATCCTTTTAGTCCTTAGTGTGGGTCAAGCTACAAAAATGCTGGATCCTACATTTCCCATAATGCAACAGGATAAAATCTTTCTTCAGACCCTATAGAGTGCTCCAGGGATGGCGTAGTTTGTAGGCCAACCAGGAAGTTAGCATCGCCCTGGTTCCCTCGACAAAAAGCCAATGGGATTGTTCCATTGGGTTTTGAATTATTGCAGAAAATAAACTCTGTGGCAAACAAATGTTTAAAATACTTACACGATTGGTTCAGCAAGATAATCTCCACAAAAGAACACCACTTTTATGATTGTTGAAGTGTGAATGCAATCGCTGGAAGTAAAAAGTTAACGTTAGGCTATAAACAAACTACAACGGTCGCATGAGTGTGAGTATACACAACGAGGCTGTGAAGGCGGACGAGTCAGCGTGATGACTTCCAGTAGTCTCATTTAGTCACTTGTTAGCAACCGCCTTTTTTAAGACACATAATGGCTTCAAAATGCATGAGTGGGATATAAATACGTATGTTATGTTGTAGAACAAAAACGTTAAAATCTCTTCAGCTTGTGTTAACCACAGACCTGATTTCAGGCATCTAACTAAAAAACAATTAAAAAAAAACATTTACTTCCAGACGAGGGAACAGGAAGTGCTAAAATGCTAACTCATTTCTGGGTTTCAGGACTCATTCCTGCACCACTCTATTTGCCTCATATATACCAACTTTTTTCAAACGTCACACCAGGTTGTTATACAGACTTTTCATTAAAAATTAAAAAAAGTAAAAGTCTGCGATAACCCTGATGACATCATCCCAAATGGGTGGAGTGCACATTTAATTTTGAACTTTTTTCCCCCTACATTGATGGAATACAGTATACACTGTAAACAGCACAACTATCAACCTAGAATTTAAATCACTATCTAATTATCACACAAATTACGGCACCATCAGATTTGAATTTAGTGGCCCGGCTCTTGCCGTATAATTAGTATGAGCAGCTGTTCTGGCACATTCTTAATTAGAATGAAATTAAGACAATTGTAGCAGTGGGGAGACCCAGCCCGTTGTGTGTTTACGTTCTGTCCTGTCATCCTCCCACATGGACAGGCTGAGAGGATGACAGGGCAGATTGGTAACTACGTGCCAATCAGGGACCAGGAAGCCTGTCAGGGGGAGCCATAATTGCATGGCTTTCAAACTAATAGTTACTTTAACTTGAACCTGCGGAGGTGTACATTGTAAAGATACGGGAACAAATTGTTTAGGCTTTCTATGAGCCAGTAAGTTCCACATCTATCCATGCCCAAGTCACCCTAAAGCAAAATGTCTTACATCAGCCGGTTATTGTCCTCCACTTCCAACTGTATCTATAGGCTGCCATTTCTTTTATATATATTTTCCAAATACTGCCAAAGCTACTTTTTTAACATCTGGAAGTGATCCCCCCCCACCCCAAGCCTCCATTTGCTGACTGCAATAATTTGGTTTATAAGCAGTTCCCATGGAGCAGTCCTTACAGGCATGGAAATCTATCAGCTCCATCGTCTGTGCCACCATCCCAGGTTCACCGCCACACCTCCATATCAGACCACTGTTAAAACTTTGCCTCCCTCGAACGTGTAATTTAAGACAATGTCTCAAGACAATCTGCTGAGCCCTACCCCCTTAACTCTGGAAGAAAAGAGGCGTGTAATCAAGTCATTGCTCAAAAATGTAGCATGTGTTTCTAATCAAGGCCGTCTGTGGACCTGGTTGAATTCACATGTTTGGACGTTTCAGCTTTTGGTAGAAAACAGCCCATTTGTTGCGATGTCAGTGATGTGGCAACAACAACTGGAACCAATTTGGAAGACAGAGTGACCTCATGTATGTTTCGTTGATTTGGAGTTCCAGACTTTTCTTTCTGCTTTCCCAGAGAGGGTGAAAGAGGTTTTGAGTTGATTTTTTTTTGGCTGTGATGAATATCAAAAAAACTGGTGATGATGAGACAAATGGAAGTCTGCTAAGAAACTGAAGTAATCCACTGTGCTCACAAAACTAAAAGAGTGTTTAGGCTCTTTGATGTGAGGTGCTAAGTGGCATCTTTGAAGATGTTTTACAGCTATGTCACAGCGTCTGGGAGGAGTAATGCACAACACACACACACATGCAGAGGCATGATTCGAACTGTGGGCACAGACTCACAGACTCACAGAGTCACTGATCTATCGCTGTTTCTTTTCCTTTTCCCATGTTCAACCTTACTCTTCTACACTTCTGCTTCTTCCAATACAAGTTGTAGGTTTTGTATGAGGAGTGTACTATATTTTCATCCTGGTATCCCTTACAAAAAATAAGTTTATTCAAGCGTGCTATTAGTATACTTCTTTTAAACTTAAAATAAGAGAGTATGCTTTCAGTTTACTTTTTATGTACCTATCAGAGTCAAACTTAACAAAAATGTACTGTAATGCAAGTATACAGGAAAGTCCAAATATACTTGGCTTATATTGAAAAGTATAAAGAAAAGTATAAGTATATTTGGCTAAGTACTATAAGTTCACTTAAGAAATCTTACAAATATACTTGCAGTAAAAACTATTAAACTAGTAGTTTACGCTACAAGTATATAACTACTAAACTAACAAGTTCACTTGTAGTATAGTTCATATTATAGTTGCAGTACAAAATACAATTTGTATGTAAACTAGATGTGTACTCAAAGTTTATTACTCTTACATTCAAAGTAGACTTTTATAAACTAAAAAGTGGGCCAATTTAGTCCCAAGAAGTATTGAAGTACAAGTATACTACTAGTACATTGATATTAGTATACTTATTACATAAAGTATTCTTGGGAATATACTTGAGGTATACTTAAGTTTACTTCATAAAATAAACTTGAAGTATCCTTCTTTTTTAGAAGGGATATAGGCCTGCTGGCGTCTGCTCCTTGATCTCATTTGCCAACTTGTTTTCTTTCACAAACTTTCCGCACATGTGCAGTCAGCCATATGAATTTCATTTTGAGCCGCGTAACTGTAATAACAAAAAAAACAAAAAAAAACAAAAATCAACATTTGTTCTAAACATGTTTTCAGTCTTCAAAGCACCGTATTTGATTTTTTAAGTCAGGTTCCTCCAATATCTCTTCAATAACCTCCATCTCCTCAACATTACACTTTTGCTGACTTCTTTTTTTATTTTTCAGAAGCGACTTTAAAAATGGTGTTGATAGTTTATTGAGAGACTGAGACTGCTTGCAATTATGTAGTTTCATCAACATTCAACCACACTCAATTTGAAGTTTCAGTTTTCCATATAAAAGTCCCAATTAAATGAAGTAAAACTGGTAATTGTAGCCATGGGTGTATGCACAGTACTGCTCAATGTAGTAAGCACTGTGAGCGCTCAAGGTTTAACACCATAATGACGGTCGCTTTTGAGTTACTGCTCCTGCTGTTCTATTGATTTGCATATTTTCTATTCAACCTAAAGAAATAGTTAAATAGGTGGAATGTAAAAAAAACAATCTGCACATTAAAAACCATTCCATACTATACTAACATGGTCATTTTGTGGAACAAGCCTTGAAAGCCCCCTCACACACACACACACACACACACACACACGTGCATTGTCTCAAAGCGCTGTGAACCACATTTTCCCTTAGTCTACAAATGAAACCATGAACTTTCCACTGGTTTTATTTGGTCGAAATGCAATCGCCTCACCCACCGCTATTCCTTGGAAAGAAGCCTGCACGATCACTGTGCTGTTTCACATGAACTAATATGGACAGAGACAAGATGGAGACGCTGATTAGAACAGAGGGAACATCTCCCTGGACTACAGAAGACCAACATACATAAAACCTTTAACTGATCATGTTAGAACAGCAGAAAGACAGTCAGGTAAATTATCCCTTTTAAAGCTTGATAAGTGTCCATATAATTCAGTGAAAGTTCATTTAACTGCCCTATTTGTCAAATGCCAGCATTAGTATTAAAGTCAAATCAATTTTTTAAGGGCGCACAAACAGTATGAGACATGTTTTGGGGCCTATGCTGCATTGACCACAGGGTGGCACTCTATCTGGTGCCACATTATCACCAAACTGTCTCTGCTTGATGTGAAACTGAACTTAAAGAATAACTGATTTTAGTTAATGACATAATGAAAGAAACACAAATTACCCAGAATGACAGCTTAAAACAAATAAAGAGTACTGTCTGTGCTGCACTGCTTAACTCCATCAGGGGCCCATCACATGAACTTTCCAGTTCTCAGTGTGGCCCCCATCACATCATATGTAGAAACAACACAGTCCCTGTGACGACACACAAGTTCAAACACTCCAGCCGGAAAAAAAGGGGGGGAAGCACAGTTCAAGTAAAACAAGAACACTCAGGTGTTCCAGCACTCGGTGTTGCCAGCTGAAGACATCAGCGGCCCCGCGGTGCACACCGAGTGACTCAGAGAATCCAACATCATCTCTGCTTCTCATGTCTCCTCACATCTGGCCTGAATTAACATGGCAGTCTGTGTTCCCTCAGAGGCGCGTGAGCACTGGTGCTGAAATGCTTTTTGCAGATGTACAATGTAGTCTGAAGGGGAAGAAAACGCTCGTGGTAATGAATGTTCCAAAGTAGTGGAGTAGCGCAGGGGCAATGCAAAACCGCAAAAGGTGCTCGTTTCCCCTCCTCTGCACATTTTCAGTGCCTGAGGGTGACATCACTAGCAATCACTGACAGATGTCCACGGGACTGTTTCTTGACATGCAATATAATCCATATCATCTCTTTTAAATCTTCTCTAAGCTAGTCTCCAATAACCACGTAAGGTTTGTCTCAATCATCCAATTTACATGCAGTCACTACATTTTCAACAATAGAAAACAGCAATTCTTAACAAGGTAGAACAAATTAAGTTGTCACGTACAAGGAGAATTCACTTTGGCACAAAAAAGCCATCACAGGAAGTAGGAAATTAACAAATCTGACAAATGTCTATCAAAATTGACTTCTCCCTTAATCAAGAGCACTCTTAAAGGAGTTTCTGTTGCTTAAATCACTGGCAAAAAAAAGAAATTGAACAACTTGCTTGAAGAACAAACAAGTCCAAGATAAAATGTTCAGTCCATTCAAAAGGCAACCATCAGTCACCTTCACACATTACACTCAACAGCAATTAGGTGTTCAAATGAACAGCACAGGGGTTCACTTACCACTGTTCCCGTCTTGACATGTAACTATCAAAACTTGAGCCACGGAGACTACCAGAAAAAGGAAAGTCCTTAAATGCATAAAGCTCATCATGTCTATAAAAAAGACATGAGCCGTCCTTGTGCTTAAAGCAAGAGGGGAAAAAGGATGAAAAGGAGAAAAAAAACTGCTCAGGTTATCACTGCACCACCATTAATACAAGAGTACCTCTCCTTGTAAGCAGCAAGCAGACCCAGCCCAGACTGCGTGAGCGCTTTTTTGTGTAGTTACAGCTTTAAATGAGAAGAATGCTGGCCAGCCTAATTTTCCTCCCCCTTTTGTCAGCCCTCTCCCATAACCATCCTCTCACAGGCTTTTGTGGCTGTGGGAGAACTACACCCATGTTCACAAGTTCTCATACTTTCCAGTGTCTGTCTAATTATCGCACAATGTTATAGTCTTAATTAACAGTAAAATATGCAGGGGACAGATAAGGAAAAATGACTTTGCTTGTTTGGAGGTGTCACAGATTTTTTTGCCTCTCTTCAGAAGTGGTTGCTAAGCAAGATCATAAAAACTGCTGTTTTATTGCTGTCTCTGGGGAACCAAACAAGACATGCACTAAGCTCTGAATCCCTTTTTACTGGCCAATTAAAAGCAAGAATAGAGTTTATAACTGCTTTTTTCTGATGAGAATCTGTTGGCAAAATCTTGGAGCATACAACATTTGTTTACTTGTAAAATCTCTTTAGTTGCATTGGTCAAAAGTGCAGAAAAAGAGATTAAAAGCAAACTGGAATTGTGTGTGACAGTCACTGTGGGTGGTCACGATGGGGAATCCAGAGTGTAAATTTAGAGTGAAATCTGAGGTCAACAACTCTTGACTTATGGCGAGAACATTTGCTAATACCAGCTTTCCATCAGATTAGAGTGCAATGTTTTACATCATTAAGAAGAATAATTAGTCAAATGTATCTAATGCATATAGTGTATCAGTGAGGCTATCTATAAAGTATTTCATCCGGTCTCTAACATGATAGTAAAATGTTATAAAATATAATTTTCATCGTGTCATTGTTGACAAAGAACATGTCTTCAGAATCCAATATGATGCAAAATGAAGCCACAGACACATAAAGTTCAACTCCTACTGTAATTTGACCCCGCCTCTGTCAAGTGAGACAACTCATGATGAGCCGTTCCTTTTCCTCCCAAAAGACATGAAGGCATCTGTTGTACTTTAGTTCTCTAAGTCCCTGAAATGGCTCGTAAAGAAGCTACTGGTTCGTATTCGGGAAAATTGGACATAAGATGAGAAAAAAAAGACCAGCAGAAGGATTCCCTGTCTACTACTTAATTCTTAGCTGTAAATTATAATTCAACAAACTGGTCAAATATTTAATTCAATAAATAGCACATTTAAATATATTTGCAAATTAATTTCAAATAAATGTTATTTATATTCAATTCATTAAAATGTTTTTCGCCCGAGCTTTGGCACACCCAACTAACCCTGGAGCGTATGAGAGGAAACAGCTGTGCCATGTTCACAAGGTGCTAAAAGCATCAGGTGATTGGCTTTCCATCAGACAGGGTGTGTGTGTGCGTGTGTGTGTGTGTGTGTGTATTGAGAGGGTGTGGGGGTGGGGGACTAGAGCAGAGCTAATGAGAAAGACAGCTGTTTTCTTGTTGGCCCTGCCCACAAACCAGGTCAGCCAATTCAGAGTCACTGTGAACGAGACACACAAGAAGCATCCGTTGTATATTCTGTGGAAACATCAGGGCACTGCAAACACTGCCTGTTGCCGCCTAGTTTGCCAAAGATTTCTTCATTCTAGAGAATGTTGCCAACGGGAGGGAAGGTGCTCTTGGGATCAATTTGTCTTGTGTCCCCTGCTGGTCTGTATACAAACTAGCTTTGCAATTGATTGGTTGGACAGTGAACTCTGCAATCAGAGCCTGTGTGCCTGGCTGTTTGTTAAAGCAGCAGCAGGGAGAAATGGAGCAAATAGGATTTAAAAAAGTCATTTTTATAAAACGGTCACTATATCCTGACAGTAGTGCATGAGACAAGTAACCTGAAACAAATAATGTACCTCTGTGTCCTCTGGTGTCCTTCGGTGCTCCTAATGGTATCTACAAGATTTCACAGACCGGAAGAAAACAACCAATCAGAGCCGAGCTGGAGCCTTGCCGTCTCTGATCAGCTGTCAATCACTCACAAACTCCAATCAAACGGTCAAACTAGGCAGCGCTGATGAAATATGAATCAATATTATGCTACTGTAATGCTTAGTTCTCGCCTCAAATGTTTTCAGAAAGACTTTCAGAGATGTTTTAGTGTACTGTTTAGCAGCCATGTTGAGATCAGTTCAGGAAATACGAAGCACCGCCCCCCAGCCGGAGCACAAGTTCTCATTTTACAGCTAAACAGTACACTAAAGATGTTTCTGAAGACATCTGAGTAGAGAAATAGGCCTTACATTAACACAATATTGATTAATATTTGATCAGCGCTGCCTAGTTTGACCATTTGATCAGAGTTCACAAGTGATTGACAGCTGCCTCCGTAAAATGAACAGCCAATAGGAACGCTCTCTCTCTGAAATGACCTGTGATTGGTCAAAGTCTTCCGTCACAGGCTAGATGTTCTAAAGCCTGAAAACAGAGCCATGAGGAGGAGCAGAAGTCTAGTTTTCTCTCAGAAAACTTGAATTACAATATGATGAAAGGTTATTATGGGATGTTTGCCCAATGATGCCAAAAACATTCAACCTACTGCAGCTTTAAGCAGCACTAGTACTAAAACAACAGGTAAAATGAAAAGGAATCAATGTTGTAAATTAAACAAAGGTTTTGCACAGTGCACATCTATGTCTTAGGCGATCCCCATCTGATAGGCAGCAGATCAATCTACAGCTCCTGGTTTCCTTTTACATAAAGGCACAGTAGCAAACATTATGCTGTCATCACTAACAGTAATTCAAAAGAGAGAAGGATTATTTTGATGCAGATTTCCGGAGGTTTGGAGATAGTTATCCAGCTCTGCTTCCAGCCTTAATTCATTTAAAATGCTCGTTACCTTCTTTGACTGGACTGTAAAATAAAAGTGCCCTTTCTTTAGGTACAGGTCGGATATGCAACAGGGTATCAGGTCAAGGTTATAAATATCAGTGTGGTCAGAAGGATGGAGAGCATTACAAATCAACTACTGTATATCTGTGTCTATCAGTACTAAGTATTTATGCATTGATTAACCTCAGGGAATAAAATAATTTATAGCCTACAGCCATATTGATTGAAGGACACAAGTGAATTATCGATCACATGCTTATAATGTAGCTCATTTATCTGCATTTTTATAGCTACATGCACTGTGTATAGACTGACCAATTGTAAATTAATTTAGTCTAATAGCTTAACTTTGCCTTGACACAATATGTGTCTGTAGGCCAGGGGGCCTGATATGGCAAAAGCTAAATGGTAACTTTGGTATTGTTCAAGTTGGACCCTATTTTCCATTGTCTAGGTCAGTGATTCTCAAAGTGTGGTCCATGGTACTCTTTCAGGGGGTCCGCAAATTAATTTGCTATTAATTATAAAATTTAGCCATATCATTAAAAAAGTGCATATCTACAGATGGAGCCCATTTGCACCAATAAAACAAGTATATTATATTGTAGCTTTGGGCCATTAGAAACTCTGATATGATTGTGACACAAAGCAATAAGTTCATTGTTTTGCACTAAATGAAAGTCAGCTTTAGACTGGTCAGTTTAATTAAATATCTGGATGTATTATGCCAATCTTGCTACTGTTTACTTACTGAAAGATCATTATTTGAAATGTAGGTTATAAATGCAGTCAAGTTGAGTCCAAATGCAATTTGAATAAAATCACCCTCTGTTTAAAGGTGCGGTAATAATATTAGATAACATTGTAAATTTCAATGAAGGCCGATCCGGGCGTGATCAAATGGTTTTACCAGAGATGGTTTTACAATAGCACATCAATCAGCCATCATTGACTGAGAGGACAACATACAAAACTGTCCTGAAATCACAGGACACGTAGTGTTTCATGGTTTAGAGGGCTCCGCTATGAGGACATTTAATAGTCAAGAATTACCAATTTAACAACAGCCCACACAAGCTATTGCATAGAAACTGTTGCTGATCCAAGGACTTTGTTTTTGATAGAGCTGCTGTAGAAGGAAGTAGTTTAAGAAAACTCTGCTATGGTACAACTGGCATCATCCTTCATTCCGCTCCTCCATCTCCTCCCAGAGTATTAAACTCTTCCTATTGGCTATTTTTTGTGGTTCTGTAACTGTGCTCACAGTTCCAGAACATTCTGGAATGTTCACAGTTCCAGAACATTCTGGAACAGCTCCACACATTCTCCTCCTCTAATGTAACGTTAAATGTCTCTGGAGCTGAAATTGATGACTGCAGCAGTTCCAGAAAACGTCTGTTAAGGTGATGTTTGGCAGCTTTTAAGTTTTTAAAAAGGCTGGAGGCTTAGTCAGGCCTTGCTTTAAAACAACATGCTTAGCATTTCTGAAAGTGTGCATTTTTGGTCTTTGACCGGGCTTTTTCTGCAAAATGTCAAACCATGCTACAGCTGTAGGCTACATTCTGTGCTCCTTTGTCAGACATCCTATAGGTTCACATGGATCTAATGGTATTGACAGTCATAGGGGTGCTTCTTTGATATGATCCCAAATAACCGTAGCTTTGGACTGAAACAGAGAATGGAAATAATTATCAGTGTCTAAGTCTCCAAGGCTACGCCTGCCAAAATATTGCAATAATCAGACTCTGCAGCCAGAGCTCACACACCATCGACAAGCTCACCATTCCTCGGTCGGACATAACACAAGAACTAACATAGTCTCCACCTACAGTTTTCAAAGATCACATTTGAATGCACATGACGGAATTCCTTTTACTTCTGTTACTTTCTTGTAAATGAAACCATTGCATCGGACAGGAAGAATGTTGGAGCAGATGGAATCCATATGAAGCTATTGTAAAAAGGCCTCCATGTTGTATATCAGAGGATATGGTGCTGTCAAATGATCACAGAGAGATATAAATTTATATATATATAAAAAAAGAAACCTATAGATGACCTAGATCTTTGTAAATATTTGACACAGCTGTACTATTAATGATATCTTTAGACCTATTTATGTAACACTTTTTCAAAAAACTCCTTTGGAGAGCAACATAAAAAGATGAAACCAAGAATAAAAGAGCATCAGAAATAGCAGACAAGATGACAATATTGGCTGATTCTCACCTGATTACTTTCAAAGTTTTTTTCATCCAATGCCGTTCCACGGGATTCCGTGCTGCGACGATGAACGGGGAGGACTCTGTTGGAAACCTATCTATTGGCATTTGTTAAAGGGATAGTTCAGGTGTTTTGAAGTGGGGTTGTATGAAGTACTTCTCCATAGTCAGTGTATTATCTACAGTAGGTGACAGCAGCAAAACATATTTTAGACGCCTAAAAGAAAGACTCACCTAAAAAAATTTAAACAGTTTAAGTGTACACTATATTTAGAATATTTTCTGATGGGGAACTGAACTGAAGGTGAAATGTATCGATACTGTTTTTGTCAACGGAGTCTGCCCAAAGAGTATAGAAGCAAAGAGATCTCTGGTGCACTTTTGACAATAGCTGCTATGGCGCTGCAGTAGCGCTGCCGCCATTTTGGACTGAAAATGCCAATGAGTCTTGTTAGGTAAATCAACTCCCCAGTACGAACACTCTAATAGCCCTCATTTGAATCATTATTTTTTATTTTTTTATTTATTTAACCTTTATACTGAAAAAGTTTGCGATTGCTCTCAAAATCTGTGTGCTAGATTTTTCTAACTTCCATTTATGTCAACCACTCACTTTATGCTGACCTTGGAAGTGGCCGGCAAAAAAGTTTAATAAATTGATAAATAAGTAAGTAAATACTTGCATATTTATAATATTTGTATTGTTCAACACAGGCCATTTCGGTAGAGACATTAAATATGACAATAGAATAGAAATAATTTAATTTTACTTTTGTACGGCACTTTGTAGGCTGGCGCTTTACTAGCGTCTGGTAGTCGCTTTCAGTCCAAAATGGCGGAAGCGTAGCTCTGCTGCTGGGCGTTGACATTGCAAAGGAATTAACAATTGACTTTCACTTCAATATACATTCTTTTGTCTGGCTGCTTTAATGAGAGCATAGATACGTTTCACTTTAAGTTCAGTTCCCCATCGGATAGGGCTGTCTGAAGGCAAGATAAAGTGGCAAAAACATTCTAAATATAACGTACACTTAAACTGTTATCAGTTTTTTTAGGTGAGCCTTTCTTTAAGTGTCTAAAACGTGTTTTGCTGCCAGCCACGTCCACAGTAGTACACTGCTTTGGTTCCCTGCAGTAACTCCTGTCTGTTTCTCCAAACTGGGGGTGTGCCGACCGCCATCTACTGTAGGAAATACACTGACTATGGATGAGTACCTCATACCACCCCACTTTAAAACACCCAAACTATCCCTTTAAGAGCCTGGTGCTGTGTTTTTGGCCAGTTGTAAACAGGAGTGTTTTCCAGCTAATGCCAGAGTAAACAGAGCTGGAGGTAATTTAAGGCGAGATTAGATAAAAGCATGAATTATCTTTTCAAAGTTTGTAGGAGATAGAAACGATTTCTCTGTGTGGATGGATATATTATTGTAGAGAAGTTTGTTGATTTTGAGTTTTGTATTGTTAAATTTGATCCAGATGATGCCTGTGCTATATAAAATCACACAAAACCTGTTCTGTGTTGGACTGAAAGTGAAACTCCTGAAAGAGCTGATTGGACAGGCAGAAACAGGCAGAAAGCCTTGACAGTATTCTCCCAGGCAATGTAAGCTGTGAGCGGACTTCCTACAGCGGAAAATCCTCTGTGCTATCTCTTACTTGTACTTCAACAATCCTCCCTTCACTCCAAACTAAGTCTGAGTATCTGACTGCCAAGGCTGTGATGACTTTCCCCTCTTTCCTAACATGCAGTTTCATGGTCTTGGCTCATCTGCTAAAGTCATCTCGCCCCAAGTCCCCCTCCCCCCAAACCCAGAAGACATTTGAGGCCAATAAAACAGACACAATAACTTTTTCATTACAGAACGAAACGCACGTCGAAGGTACGAAATGTCCAACACAAACAAACACCCACACTGTCCAGCCTTTTTTTCCCCTCCATACATGAGTTGTAAATCCGTTCTGGTGAAACAGCCATGTGCCTGTCATCAGAAATGATATAATATCGTTCTTGTAATATCAATCAGCCACTTTAGGACAGATCTTTCCTCCTGATTCATGGTACTTATCCTCTATTGTCAAATGGGATTAATGATCCATTAGGACTCAATAAATATTGTATTACAAAACGCTGTATTACTACTTTGATTTAGAAACAGTTTGAAGTTTGTAATGTGTCTTTTAGTGTGGATCTTTTGAGTTTCACACTTGCTGCTATCGGTCTTAAATTCTTGTTTCCTCACTGTAATTGAGGATGAAACGGCGTTCTCACCAAATTACCTTCTTTGATCATGTAATTCAAAACTCATCTGGACTGCAGGGAACTGCTGTTCTACAATCTTGAGTGAAGGGAACCTTGTAACCTACGCCAGGGGCCCTCCTCAGGGCCCACATATGAACGCCGCATGCTGCAGTGAACCCAGGGTCGACTTCCTTTACCCCAAAGAGAAATTAATTGTTTCCTCAGGCTTCCTGCTGAACTCTTGACACAAGGGCACGGTATCCTGAATAAAACAGGCCAAGGGCATGCTTCAGTCTGTTGGTTAATACCATGTGGAAATGAATTATGTCCATAACAAAGAGGTTTTTTTTAATAAAAATATGTTTTTCCTAGCTTTATAGAAAGTTTAATATAGTTTAAAAGATATAGCTCTACATACTCTCTGTTCATTGACTATGAAAGTCATCACAACGTTCTCGAGATCAGATGGTAACCTTATGGTATGAACAGCCATTCAAATAAAATTAAAGTACCGTCAATACATTTTTGGACCCTTCTGGGCAATGGTGTTATCAAACAGTTGCCTATTTACACATCCAGCAGACACATTTGCATTAATTTGGTGTCATTTAGCTCTGTTTTGGTCTCCACCAAATCCTGGCAAGCACATCTGGCTCTTTAGCTGCTGAGTGCTCCATTATGTTCACCAGCTAGTCGCTAACTTTGTCTGTCTGCTGCTAAAAACACAGCATTGACGTATTATCACCTTACAAATGTTGCTTTGGTGAACGCATAACTAACCAGGGGAATTTTTATACATCTAGCCGATAGAGAGAGACATTAGCATTCATTTGGATTCTAGCTGAAGTGTTTCTTGCCACCTTATGAATGTAAGTCTGCAATAGAGTGCTCCAAGGATGACGTATTTTTGTAGGCCAACCAGGAAGTTAGCATCGCCCTGGTTCCCTCGATTTTATTGCAGAAAATAAGCTCTTTGGAAAACAAACGTTTATAATACACGTTTTGTTCAGCAAGATAATCTTCACGAATGAACACCACTTTTATGATTTCTGTGTGAATGCAAACGGCAGAAGTAAAAAGTTAACGTTAGGCTATAAACGAACTACACCACGGTCCCATGAGTGTGAGTACACACAACGAGGCTGTAAAGGCGGACGTGTCGGCGTGATGACGTTTAGTAGTCTCATTTAGCCACTTGTTAGCAACCGCCTTTTTAAAGACACATAAAGGCTTCAAAATTCACGAGTGGGATATTTACTGACAAATTTTATTTCGTAGAGCAAAACGTTACAATCTCTTCAGCTGGTGTTAACCACAGACCTTATTTCAGGCATCTAACTAAAAACCAATTAAAAAAAAACATTGACTTCGAGATCAGGTAATTGGTGCTAAAATGCTAATTAATTTTCCGGGTTTAATGACTCATTCCTATAGCACTCTATAGTCACTCTCTTTTCAGCTGTGTTTTGGTCTCCACCAACTCCCAAGAATTTCCGTAAGCTTGCTAGATACTCGATACTATGTTACCCAGCTAGTGGCTCTTTCTTACTGGGCAGGTAAAGTGGATTTATCAGTGCTTTTAGAAATGGAAAAAGCTGTCAAACTTCATGAGAGCTGAGTTTTATGAACAAAAACAGAGAGTTAAAGATGGCTAAAAAAGGTTGGTAGAGCTGGACTGACAGCAGAATTGGGTAATAATTCTCCATGGTGATGCTACTACAAGTGA
>CAKAKR010066929.1:4649-21480 GCA_916700685.1 Adelosebastes latens | reverse complement strand
GCATTGATCTGATTTTAGACTCACAGAGTCCTGGACAGGATGGAGATGATGAAGACAGAGACGGCCAGCAGCAGCAGAGGAGTCGCTGCAGCCACCGCCGGCACCTCATCTGGAATTAGACATTCATGGTTCGTTCAGGATTTACTGTGTGTTAATGTTTGTATTCCTCTAACCTGAAGTCACACTGTAGATTTTTATAACACAGTAAAACACTTATGGGAAACACGATTTTATTTATTTTATTTATCTAAAGCATCATAACCAGGGGGGATTTTAGACTCTCTTATCCTATTATTATTATTATTATTATTATTATTATTATTATTATTATTATTATTATTATTTTCTGAAATCATTTTTAGCCCTTGACTGTTAGATTTTTTGAACTTGTTTGTAAGAGACAAAGGACAGAAACATTACAGGTATAAAGGGATTAATTTAAACAGGTTTAACATCCAGTATTCTTTATAAAGTCATAATTTCATGAGGTTATAAAGGGTTAACATTAAATGAGAAAAGTTTACCAGCAAGAGAATAAATATTTGATAGCATTAAAGAATGACTATTGGCACCAGTCTTAACTCGTCTTAATTCCTGTTGTGATTAACAGTTCAAATGTGATTATTAAATGACACTCTGACTTAAACTCACCAAAGTGTGTCCTCACGGGGATGATGCTTCTGGAAACTTCGTCAGCCAATAGGAGAAGAGAATACTCAGTGTCGGGGTTCAGGTCGAGGAAGGTGTGCTGCGATTGGTCGGGCCACAAAGACAGAGCTGGAGAGGAGACAACGTGCTCCGTATTTACAGACAGATGGTAAAATCAAACTACTACTAGATGAACCAACAGATTCACTCAAAGCTTCCTAACAGCAGTGAGAAAGTCCACGACTTTATTGCAACAAAGTGAAGTGGGATTTAACTCACTACAAAGTACTGTGACATAAATACATTATTAAGACCCACTGACTGATGAAGAAAACTTGCGTTAACCTACTACGTCTCTCTGAGTCTTTCCTCAGCCTCACGCTGTATCTGTTCACTCCGATTGGTCCAGCCCTCCTTTGCCACGCCCACGCCACCGTCACCGTGGTTTTGGTCACGCCCACCACCTTCAGTTGGACCGCCTCCATCAGAGCTGAGAAAAACACACACAACAGTATGTCCCGTTGGACGTCTCCGTGGAGGTTTTCTGTCCCGAAGAGATGATGTTCACGTTGAAATCAATCTTTTTTTATCAATTCTGTGGCCAATATCTTCTATTCAAAACACAACGGACCGATTTCCTTTAACACAATAAATCCTCAATAAACGTAATTTAATCTCCCGTTCTAATCTCAGCAAAGCTCCATAATAATACAGTCTAAACACGGATCAGAACGAGAGGATGTGGTGACCAAGCTGTCCTGGCTTCAATCTACCCGACTTCACGAAGAAGCAGTTGTCTGACGTCTCACAACAACGGAAGCGCACAACCATCAACTAACCCAGCGGTCTGCAACCTGCGGCTCTTTAGCTCCTCTCCAGAGGCTCCCGTGGATTTATACAAATGGAAATGAATAACTGTTTTTTTGTTTACATTTTCATTTTTATTTATCATTATTGTAGGTCTATGGTACGACGGTACGACGGAGTATTAGGGCCACATTGAGGGAAAAAAATAAATCAGAGATTTCAAGAATAAAGTCATAATATTATAAAGTAGTAATTTTACGTGTTATTTTTTTTTTCTTGTAAAGTTATGACTTTTTTTCTGAATATTACAACTTTTTTCTCGTAAAGTTATGACTTTATTCTCGTAATATTACGACTTTTTTTCTCGTAAAGTTATGACTTTACTCTCGTAATATTACGACTTTTTTTCTCGTAAAGTTATGACTTTATTCTCGTAATATTACGACTTTTTTCTCGTAAAGTTATGATTTTATTCTCGTAATATTACGACTTTTTTTCTTGTAAAGTTGTGACTTTATTCTTGTAATATTACTACTTTTTTTCTCGTAAAGTTATGACTTTATTCTGGAAATCACTTATTTTTTTCCCCCTCAATCTTGCCCTAATACTCCGTAGTACATTGTCTCTTTGGCCCTCACTGCATTAGACTTATATACTATATACTTAGACTATAAACTGTGTTACCTTCATCACAATGATCAAATGTTTTGCGGCTCCAGACAGATTTTTTTGCCTAAAATGGCTCTTTGATAGTAAAGGTTGCTGACCCCTGAACTAAACCAAACCATCAACTAAAAAGACACCTGACATATATTTGCCTGTATTTAATTAACATAATACATACTATCATATAGGAAACCTGTTCTGCATGTAAACTGGTGTCAAAATATGTGTCCATGTTATTATTAGGTAGCTGGTTACGGTAAACAATCTCTAAAAGTTATCTTCTCTGCACACAAGTTATTCGGAAAAACGTTAAAAATGCCCCAAAAAGGTGAGGAGGCTTCACTACTGAGAGTTCAACTGTTTGTACACTAACCAAAGAAACATCAGTTCGTCACAGTCAGCCATGGTTTTTGTTAACGTTTGGTGTTGTGCACCTGCAACGCTTGGAGGTCGGAAGTTGGAAATTTAAACTGGGAAAATTCCGACCTCCGAGTTGTCTGGAGCGCAGCATTAGCTGAGGATTGAAGTCGCAGGTTGAGCTGGTTTAACTTTGTTTAAAAGGGTGGATGCATCATGCAATCATCATGACCACCATGTTTACCTCCCTGCTGCAGACTGGCAGGCAGCGACTGAGGAGATCCACACTGCTGGTTGTAGACGGGGATCACGCTGATCAGGTAGGACTCATCAGGGTCAACGTCTGTAAACACACCATGACACAGTTGGTATACTACAACGGCATATTAGGGCCATTGTAGGTAAAAAGTGGGTAATATTCAGAAAAAAACTATTAAAAAAAAAGAATTTTCAAGGTTAAATTCGTAAATTTATGAGAAAAAAACTTGGATATTCTCCGAGATTTAAGTGGCAAATTTACAAGAAAAGAAACTCATAAATTTGTGAGATTATGGACTCGTAAATTTATGAGAAAAAAAACTTGGAAAAATAGAGGAGTGCAATACCATGGTAATGAGAACAAATGTTTTTTTTTTGTTAAAGGGACTGTTTGTAACTTTTTAAGCGTATAAATGTACCGGGTCGGGACACATGCACGCTCGCATGTACCTCTACCTGCCTTCACTCAGACAGCGCACGCGTTCTCACGTACTCGCTCCACCTCTAGACGTGAACGCGCGCTCACTTCACACTGCAGAAGAGTTATTTTAGCTCTGAGAATATCTAGTGAATGTTCAGTGGACGTTTGTGCAGAAATAAATGCTGCAGCTCCTCCAGACCAACAGAGGTTTCCCGTGTCTTGTGGAGCTCCACAGAGAGAAACTTTATCGTCTCCGACCAAAACTCCGGTGTCTCCCCTGTTCCCTCCGGCCGCGGTCTGAAGCAGGAAAAGCCAACACTAGGATCAGCATTGATTCATGGAGAGACCTCCGTCTGGTCAGCTAACATTACTGCCAAGCAGCTGAAATATAGAGTGATATTGTGCTTTTAGCTGACGTGTGTCTCCTCACTGTGTTGAGTGATGCTCCTTCATGTCTATGTAGAGCGAGCACAAGCGCCAGCAACAGGACGCTGACTTTAGTTGACTTAACGGCCACAGGTGAAGCTGTTAACAAGACATTTCTGATTCTTACAAACAGTCCCTTTAAGAAACCACATCGCTTCTCATCCATGAAACAAAACATGTATATGCATCTTTCAGGACCTTCACTTCACTCAAAGGCCATCTTTACCATAATAACACTACATTAGGAGCAACGAACTTCTGATGGTGTCTGGCGGTACTACGGTTTTGCACTTTTGGAGTTTTTTTTCTCGTGAATTTATGACTTTATAATCTCGCAAATTTGTGAGTTTTTCGTTGGAACATCACCCCCCTCTCCCAGCTACATAATATATTTTTTTACCTACAATGAACCTAATACACTGTTGTAGATTACGCTGCACATGTTGTAAATAGAATGTACTGTTTATGTTCTTATACTTCTTCACCTCAACTAACATCAACAGGAAGTGTTTGATTCTCACAGCAACTTAACAAGCAGCTGTTTATAAGAAAATAACCACGTGACTTTCATATGACAGATCTAGATGGTGGTAGATTACACAGGAAATCAGAGACATTTAATGCATCCTGCATTCAACTGTGAGGATTCTCTTCCGCTCAAAAGGACAAGGCTGCATGGTGATATTCTATATTTTGTTATTAATAACCACACTTCTGTGGCACAGAAATATTCAATATTCATTTATTGTTTTTAAAAAAAGGCTCAGTAATTTCCTAAAACTGCTGCTCACTGTAGTTTTTATCAAATGTTATTTAAACAGGAGGAGATAGTGCATTTGTTGGGGACTATTTTCAGCGGTGTATTAATCCATGTTTGGTGCTATGTGTTTTCACAGAGGAAGAAGAGATATCAGGCTTTATACTTGTTAGAAGATACATTAATTGTTGGTTTTAGGTGTTTTCATTGTATTTATTGACAGTAAGACAAGTATTTATCCTTGATTAAAATGATGGTTAGCCATTGGGCCTGGTTTGATCAGTCCCTGATGTTTGAACATTTTTAAAAAGCTATTTCTTAACTTTTACTTTCCTTTTTCTTCACACTGGCTGAGGCATCTTTAGTTTAAAACATGCACAACGTAAACGTAGGACAAGTATCTTTGGTATAGTTGGACATTTAATAAATGAGGAGTTGTAATATTCCAGCACAGTTTCACCTGGTATGACGGTGGAGGTGGTGGCGTTGTCCACTGTGGTCCAGCGGCTGGAGGACGGGCGAGTCTCGGAGCGCCACTGAACGGCGAGGTGTGTAACGGGCGGGACGGAGGATGGGGCTGTGGGGGTCTCCCACTGGACCTGGAGGCCTCTCAGAGCCGGGAAAGAACTGGAGACCCACAAGTGTCTGACCGACGGGAGAGCTGCAGAGAACAACATAACAGGATTATTAGTGATTAAATAGGACAAGATCATCTGCATCTTCATCACTATGATCAGCATCAACACCGACATAATCACATGATTTAAAGCAGCGTTTTTCCATCCATCGTTATTTAAATTTGTTTAGCATTTTGCAGGTTCATAACTATGCAACATTTCTCTGATACAAGTTCATAATTAAAGAGAACATTTGAGTGCTGTGTTGCAATAAGTTCTATCTGAACATTGTGACATTGATCTGTTGCTTCCTTCTGATAGCAAAAACACACCCAGGATGTTGCACAAGTGGAGGGTGTAAGCTTTAAATCTGATGTCAGTTTAAAAGGTGAAGCTGATTTAACAGATAAACACATTTCTGTGTGTGTTTTTCAGGACTCACTACTGCTCAGAACTCCTCTGCGTCTTGGTACATTTCAACACATCCCCAGGACATGACCATGCAAATAATTCAAAGTATTTCCATGTAACAACCTTCAACTCACCGTTCGGTCTTTGTGTGTCAACGCTGAGACCGGCAGCAGGTCCGTAGCCGGCCGTGTTGAAGGCCGCCACCGTGACGTTGAAGTTCCCCTCCGCCGCCGCCACCACCAGCAGCGCCGTCACCTCTGTGAAGTTTTGAATGAATCTGTCCTGCAGCTTCACCGGCTCGTAGCTCACCTGGTATCCAAGGATACGACCTCCGGCATCATGGAGGTCAAGGTCCTGCAGAGAGATATTTTATACCACATTTGTTTGGAGACATTTGTTTGAAATTGTGAGACTGGCACCTGATTTAGTTTCAGTCGTAGTCTTCTGACAAAAAAGTCAGTCAAATTTGAGTTTGTTTTTATATTTATTATATTATTTATATCATAAGTAGGGCTGTCATGCAATTCAAATATTTAATCACGATTCCCTAAAGACAACGTCAAAAATAAGTCGAGAGAGGACTTACCGAAGATGACTTTTCTTTTCATGATGAAAAGGGAAACCTTTTTATTAGATAGATAAGACTATTTAAAGTATTTCCGATGTACCTTCCACATGAGATGAAGGAGAAAAGATCCACCAGAGTCTGTTTTCTCCACTCTGTAACACACCTCTGGAGGCCTGGACAGGACTGGCGAAGAAAAACACAACATGTTCAGCTCTTTAATGTAATTCTTTATTCTATTGTAGTGCCAGGTATTCTCAGTTTCTTCCCACAGTTGTTCTAGTTCAGGGGTCAGCAACCTTTACTATCAAAAGAGACATTTCAGGCAAAGAAAAAAATCTGTCTGTAGCCGCAAAACATTTGATCATTGTGATGAAGGAAACACAGTTTATAGTCTAAGTATATAGTATATAAGTCTAATGCAGTGAGGGCCAAAGAGACAATGTACTACGGAGTATTAGGGCCACATTGAGGGAAAAACAATCTGAGATTTTCAGAATAAAATCATAATATAACGAGAAAAAAAGTCATAATATTACGAGAATAAAGTCAAAGAGACGTAGGTTGCTGACCCTGGACCTCTGTTCTAGTGAATTCAGTCCCTCTGTCTGAACGTAAACCGTTACCCCTGTCCAGCGTCCTCGCGCTGACGTCAGAGCTCCAGTCGCTCCAGATGCCGGACTCCTCTCTGCAGGCCACAGCAGCTCTGTAGACGGTAAACGTCAGGAGGTCTTTGATCGTGTAGGTCAGCGTCTGATAGCGATGTGCACGGACAGAATCTGGAGCCTGGAAACATAAAAAACAGACAGCAAATGTATGAGAGAAAAACTGTTTGTGGTATTTTCATTAACCCAATTTACAACTTTGATCTGTGAAGCAACTGTCAAGCTCTCCCCTCTCTATCTCATCATTGTGTTTGGTTTGAGGGCTCCCAGTAACACCTTCAGCTCTAGAAAAAAGAATGTCCATACCAAAGGCAACACTAAAACAGAAGAAGGAGTACTGGGACAAAACCTCAACAGGTACGTCCAAGTTTCTAAAACTCAGCTAAGACCATAGACTGTGTGAAATATGGACGTACTCTCGGTGATGTCACCCAGAGGTTTCTCAAGAGCCGTTGTGAAGCTTAAATTGTTCCACTAATAGTCAGCGGTCATGTCTATAATATTAAATCCAGCAGTACATGTCCACCAGGTCCGGCGAGGACACTAGGGGACGCGCTGCTCCACTCAACCAAAGGGTAGAGAAGCAAAGACACCACCAAACTCTGGTGTTTACAAGTGCCGCTGCCGCCATTTCGGACTGAAAACGCTTATTATATTTATAATATTTTTATTGTTCAACACTGTACACTGCAAACTTCCCCACTGTGGGACTAATAAAGGAATATCTTATCTTATTTTATATTTTCTTTACTTTTAAATGAGCTCCATCTTTACCAGCTGCAACATTAAAGTGATGAACACATCACTTATTATAATTATAATCCAGTAATATAACATACTGTATATGATATGATTATGAAATTGGTCATTCAAATTGCAAAATAAGTACTTTTCCTTTTTGCACTTTAAGTATATTTTGATGCTGACACTACAGAGTATTTTTACACTGTATTTTAGCATTGCTTCTCTTACTTAAGTAAAAGATCTGAGTACTTCCTCCACCCCTGCTGAATGCAATGTGTTCATAAGTACTGAGTGTTTGTGTGATACTAACCTGGCTCCATATGTGAGTGTTGTCGACTCTGTAGCGAAGCCGGCAGTCGCCGTCACCGCCGCTTCTCCAGGAAACAACGACCGAGTCCTCAGTGGAGCCGAGTACAGCTAGGACAGGCTGAGAGGGTTTGACTGAGGAGAGGAGACAAGGAAACAAGGAGTCTGCTGGACAATTCACATGAATTAACGGCCGAGGAAGACGACGTGATGAAGTATCTGGTCCACTAACCTGCATCATAGAGAACCACGGTGTGAGGGCGGGACCAGGTCTCCGTCCCCATCATGTAGTTTTTGATCCTGGCTGTTACGCTGAGGACGGCTAACGGGTTGAAGATTCCCTGACAGGAGAAGATTTTATATCCGCTGAAGAAGAAAAAGAAAGAGTTTAAGAGTTTACTGTCAATATTACACATCTGTTGCTTCATCTTTACACTTAACTCCAACACTTTCCAATCATTCAATTCAGCTGGAAGCCAAGGATGTAATATTATACTATGAAAATAAATGTCAGAAAATTCAGCGGACTGTCGACGTATTCCTTTTATTTGGGAAAATTCACATCCATAGAGCCAATTTATCGAGGCCTCCCCCATCATTTGAACCCTTCTTGATTGAATTTAGAAAGTATTATGAGTCTATACAAATTATAAACAATAAGAAATTAATTCACGTACTTATTTGCAACAGGATTTTTTGGGAGAAATGTGATTTATCGTCTCTGTGAAGTTATTATTAGGGCTGTCAAAGTCAACGCGCTAATAACGCGTTAACACAAATTTGTTTTATCGCCACTAATTTCTTTAATGCATTAACGCAATCATTTTTTCGGAGGTTGTAGCGGCTCAGTTTTAAAGCTAGAGTGAAGATACTGGCATCATATGAAACTATAAAACCTGATGAATTCATCGGTACCAACCATGTCATACTAGCTGGTCATGAAGGAGGTTAAATAACGCTCCAAACTTACGCTATATTTATGCGAGGAAAAACTGTCATGTCCATCTTCAAAGGGGTCCCTTGACCTCTGACCTCCAGATATGTGAATGTAAATGGGTTCTATGGGTACCCACGAGTCTCCCCTTTACAGACATGCCCACTTTATGATCATCACATGCAGTTTGGGGTCAAGTCATAGTCAAGTCAGCACACTGACACACTGACAGCTGTTGTTGCCTGTTGGGCTGCAGTTTGCCATGTTATGATGTGAGCATATTGTTTTATGCTAAATGCAGTACCTGTGAGGGTTTCTGGACAATATCTGTCATTGTTTTGTGTTGTTAATTGATTTACAATAATTAATATATACATGCATTTGCATAAAGCAGCATATTTGTCCACTCCCATGTTGATAAGAGGATTAAATATTTGATAAATCTCCCTTTAAGGTACATTTTCAACAGATACAAAATGTGTGATTAACTTGCGATTAATTGGCAGCCCTAATTGTCACACAGGCTCCTCTACATGTCAGACATGAAATGATAGCTACAACTTCCAAAACATATTTCATTAGTCTTTGGTCAGTGTTTACCTGCTGAAGATGAGGGAGACGTCGGGCTCAGTGTGGCTGTTTGACTCCCGACTCCACTCACACGTCATGGATCTGTGTGACATCTGGTAGTAACAGGACATGTCCAGGGTCTCTGCAGGAGAAACAACACGACGGCTTATGGTAGCAAAATGACAGGCGACAGCTCCGGTGGACATTTCCTGCAGTCAGCATGCCAATGGCACGCTCCCTAAAAAACATTTTAGCTCCCCTGTGATATATATATATATATATATATGTGTGTTATCACTTCTACTATGTACAGTAAGTATTATACTACTACTGTGGAGTAGAAGCTGCATAAATTGAAAATACTACACAAAGTGTAAAAAACAAGTGTGTTTTATGTGTGTGTGTGTGTGTGTGTGTGTGTGTGTGTGTGTGTGTGTGTGTGTGTGTGTATTCACTCTGTATGGACGCAGGAGGTCGAGGGCCACAGTCTCCGGGGTCAGTCACACACACTCGCTGGTCCTCCTGACACAGCTTCAGATCAGAGCCCCTCACCGTCACCTCTGACACACAAACGCACAGAAAACACGACGTCACTCTGAAGCTGAATGTAATCAGTATCTGCAGGTTGTATTTGTTGTTTTGGGATTACTGTACTAAATAAATCTGCTAAAATGTACCACATGATTGTAAATGCATCAGTCAGGGGTCTGAATTCCTGGACAAGATACAAATTAAATCAGGGGGCGAGTTGCATAAACTTTAGTTTAAGACTACAGTCTTGGCCTTAGATCGTCAGGTTAGACTAGTCTAATCAAGCTGATCTAAGTCTGTTGCATAAATATTAAAGACTTAATTTGAGGTTGTAAAGTTAGCCACCTCTCCCTTGTTGCTACGGCAACACACTGTTGGAACATCAGTTAAAGGGACTGTTTGTAACTTTTTACAGGTATAAATCTACGGGGTCGGGATCCCATGCTCGCTCGCATATGCGAAATGAAATATAGAGTGATATTGTGGTTGTAGCTGACGTGTGTCGTCTCACTGTTTTGAGCGATGCTCGTTCATGTCTATGTAGAGCGAGCACAAGCGCGAGCAACAGGACGCTGACTTTCGTTGACTTAACGGCCACAGGTGAAGCTGTTAACAAGACATTTCTGAAAGTTACAAATAGTCCCTTTAACTACTTCATCTGTTATCTATTACTTTTAAGCTATTTTAACTGTTTGTCCATTACTTTTAGCTCACTATGTCAACTGTTAATCCATAACGTTTTTGGATTCTTGTACTATATTCTTGAATTGTTTCTGAACATCTTTAACGGTTCTAACGACCGTTTATACGTTTAGTTTATGCTGTTTTGTTATTTTCTCTCATACCGTGTCCACCATGTTTTCCACTTATGTGAAGTGTTTTACTTCACCCATAATGCATTGCACGATGTCTTGTAAGAGACTGGTAATATAATAATATTTATTTCAAATATACCAAATGTAGAAGGGGAAATCACTTGGTTGACACATGAATTAAACCTGTAACGGGGGGTCACATGCACATACGGGTTTGTTTTTAGAGGACACAAGTCATGAAGGTTGGGAACCAACAGATTAGGAAACAGGAGTCACAGAGAGAGAGTTCAGTATTTGACCTGGGATCAGTAAAAACATCCTCTGCTGCTCAATTGCAATTTGCAAAGAATTAAACGCTAAAAAACAAACAAACAGCCTGAAAGGAGTTACGAGGTTCTTGTACTTGAGGTTTTCCATGTTATGCTACTTTCTACTTCTACTCCACTACATCTCAGAGGTTAATATTGTACTTTTTACTCCACCAGGCTACATTTATATACAGCTTAGGTACAGTTTAGTTAGTATGCATTGCTATGGATAAAAGACTCCACATCCCTGCACGATAATAACTTAAAATAAATGATCTTTCAGGACCTTGAAGGCTCCATAATGAAACTCTCTGAAAGGGGCCATTTTGCATAGTGAAGACTTTTACTTCTTAAAGTACATTTTCACTTACGGTGTACTCACCATGAGAATACACACAGAGGAGACTCATCACCGTCCACGCAGCAGGGTGCAGTTTAGGAGCCCAAATGTCCATCTTAACTGGTCAAAAATGACAAAGATCAGCTCATTGTAAACATCCAGAAACCTTCCACACATGCTGCGTTTCATCTAACTGAACCAAAGACTAACAGAGATATGTGTTCATTCTTAACTCTGATGTGTTAAAGGATGTGAGCGGTGGATGAGAAAGCAGCAGATGAACTCAGACTGAGCAGATTGTGATCAGGAAGTTGCTCCACGCCTGTTAGTGACACCCACAGTGACGGCCTCCATGAAGATGAACCTACACGCCACTCCCTCGCAAAAAAGAAGTATACTTCAAGTTTATTCCCAAGTATACTTTATGTAATAAGTATACTAATATCAATGTACTAGTAGTATACTTGTAAGTGCACTACTTCAACACTTCTTGGGACTAAATTGGACCACTTTTTAGTTTATAAAAGTATACTTTTAAGTATACTTTAAATGTGAGAGTAGTAAACTTTGAGTACACAACTAGTTTACAACCAAGTTGTATTTTGTACTGCAGCTACACTATAAGTATACAGAAGTTTACTAGTTTTATACTTGTTTACTACTTAAATACTTCTTGGGACTAAATTGGACCACTTTTTAGTTTATAAACGTATACTTTTAAGTATACTTTAAATGTGAGAGTAGTAAACTTTGAGTACACAACTAGTTTACAACCAAGTTGTATTTTGTACTGTAGCTACACTATCAACAATACTACAAGTGAACTTATAGGTATACTGTTTGTTTACTAGTTATATACTTGCAGCGCAATTTTTATTTTATGAAAGTCTTTAAAGTATACTCTCAGTAAACTACTGGTTTAATAGTTTTTATACTGAAGTAAAAGTACTAATACCACACTGTGAAAATACTCCAAAAGTCCTGCATTCAAAACCTTACTGAAGTAAAAGTATGTAAGTATTATCATATACTGGTAGCCCACTTTATAGTTCATGAAAGTACACTAAAGTATACTCTCAGTAAACTACTAGTTTAATAGTTTTTTATACTGCAAGTATACTTGTATATACTTGAAGCACACTTTATAGTTTATGAAAGTACACTTTAAAGTATACTCCCAGTTTAATAGAGAACTTATAGTACTTAGCAAAATATACTTTTCTGTATACTTTTCAGTATAAGCCAAGTATACATAGAATTTTCTGTATACTTGTCATACTTGCCATGGTTGGTACCAATGGATTCATTAGGTTTTTAGGAGTGTTTTTTGAACACTAAAGCATGTAAACATGTTCTAATAGAAACCCAAAATACATGTATGAACCTTTGAAATGAGCATGGGATGTCCCCTTTAACAGATATTAGTTTCATTGTCATGAAATGAAACCTTATTAATATCATTTTGTTCCACAAACTGTTCTCAACAGGAGAGACGACTCTTTGGTTCTTTTACGACCTCGATTCATCACCTGGTTTGGAGTCGACTAGAAGATAAGTCTTTACTTTCCCTTTTATGGTCATGTTTATTTCTTCCTCATTATATAAAATTATAATGAGCTGTCTTGTATTTTACACCCACTGTTGAACTTCCTTAATTTCTCCCTATATAGGTGTAGTGTACACGGACCATATCGTGCCGTTGACAGGTGTTTCTGCTCGACTCCACAGAGGTTATTTAATCCAACAGCTGTGTCTGTCTGCAGGTTTTGGTGGAGGATGGCAACGATGGCGCTTTGGACGGCAGTGCTCCTCATTTATGGAGTCTCTACAGGAATTGCTATGGTACGCCTACACTGTATGATGATTATTGTAACATCTGTAAGAGCCATGTTGTATTATTTACAGTGTATTTGATTCTCATTGCAAAATGACATCATGTTATACCTCTGAAAATGTTTGATATGTGTTAGAATGAAGGTAATTAGTCATGTTGTAGCTTTAGTTACTGTTACTTTATTTATGTTTTGTATCAATATATAACATATTATTATTAGGACTGTCAAAGTTAACGTGATAACGCGTTAACGCAAATTTGTTTTAACGCCACTAATTTCTTTAACGCAACTTGCCATTTTTAGGTTGTAGCTGGCTCAGTTTTAAAGCTAGAGTGAAGATACTGGTATCATATGAAACTAGAAAACCTGATGAATCCATCTGTACCAACCATGTCATACTAGCTTGTCGTGAAGGAGGTTAAATAACGCTCCAAACTTTTGCTAAACTTTGGCGAGGTAGCCTACGTGAGTCAGAAACCTTTACATCCTGCTAAAAGTGGCGATTGTGGACGGTTTATAACAAGCTGCCACCACAACATCTGTAGGTAAGATGACTATAAAACAAGAATATTTGTTCTTATAATGTTTATTATTTCTTTTTAAGCACTCCGGTAAACCTGGACCGAGCAATATTAAACCTGGACCGAGCAATATTAAACCTGGACCGAGCAACAACAAACCTGGACCGAGCAACAACAAACCTGGACCGAGCAATAATAAACCTGGACCGAGCAACAACGATGAACTTCAACTGGACATGGCTCCGAACTCTGTCGACGACATGTACTCCGGCTGTCGGGACGAAATGGCGAAGGCGGTGACGACCCACTTCCTGGAGAATGAGAAGAACAAGAACCTCCAATTCAAAGCGGCCTGGGCCATGGCAGAGACCCAGTACAAATGGAAGAAGGCCCCCGCTGTGGGAAGAGAGCAGACTTTAGCCATTTATGTTTACACCTTTATCAAAGGAGACATGTATCGTCCCTTCAATGACGCCGTTCGGACCCAGGGACCTCAGTACAAGACCACATTCGGGTATCACGCACTTCACTTCCTCCTGACTGACGCCATTCAGTCTATGAACACTCGCAGGCTGGCAGACCTCTCCGATGGAGAGGACAAGTGTCTCACCGTCTACCGTAGAGTCAACAGCTACTTTCGCCAGGATGTCGTCAACAAGCTGGTTCGCTTTGGCTCTTTCACCTCAACCTCAAAGGGTCGGTACCCCAATGCCAATGTCTTTGGCACCAAGTCGTGCTTTGAGATCATCACGTGCATGGGAGCAGACGTCTCGATGCACTCTAAATTCGAGAACGAAATAGAAGTGCTGATTCCTCCTTACGAGGTCTTTAAAGTTAAGGAGGTTCTGCAGAAATCAGACAAGCAGCCATGTGAAGTGGTCTATAAACTGGAGAGTACAGTACCACCCGTGTCCAATCTGAATTGTGCTCTTTTTGAAACTTAAGCACTCTCACACGTTTTACGTACAGTTAACAAAACATGTCAGGATTTAGGATTTTTAAACATTGCACATTATCTTTAATCAAAACAATTGACATTTGAATAACTCCACAATATCAAGTTGAATTTAAAAGTTGAATAGCCAGAGGTGTAGAGGCATGAGAATGAATCCTTAAGATTGTGTTATAATGGATCTGTATTGAACTGTTGAATAAAGGAATATTAAGATTTTTGTTTTTATGTTGTATACAATTATAATAACACATTGTCTTATTGCCCATGGAATCTGTATTTAAATTGGATGTATATAATCTGTCCTACAATGTTTCTGTATGAAAAACTGTCTACAAGAATAATTAAACACCCTTGTGTTTCACAAGTTTGTCAAATGTTTTATTATGAGATATTTTAACTAATAATTAGACATATTGGTGAGATTTTGCAGTTCCATTTTATGTTACTTTATACTCCACTACATCTCAAAGGCTACATATCCTCCTAAGCCTTATAGGAGGCTGGAAAGTGCGGTTCTCCTAGATAAATCTGTAATAGCTCCACAACTACCAGGTCTATATGCATGATCTTGGTCTCTATGGATAAGTGTGGATAAACTGGGATGAACCAAAGGACAAAAATGTACATTTTTATCCTCTCCTAAATTGTTTTCTAGATCAGACAGTGGATAACACCATTATAGCAATGATGCCATGTACAGAGATGCAACTGAATTCATTCAGCAACTCCTCGACTACAACTGAGCCAAAGCAGATATAAATAACACAAAGCACATAGATTCTACAAAGGTTTTAGTCAGGATAGGACAAGGCGGACTCTCCATTTGGCACACTTTGGAGACCGAAAGTGTGCCAAATGGGTTTTATACCTCTTGAAAGGGAATCTGGCTCTAAAATACTCCTGATATCCACTACAGGAGGCTGTGTGACCACAATGGAGCCTTTGGTCGTGACCTTTACCCTGAGCAGCATCACATTCTACCATTGTGCACAGTATAAAATCTATAAAAAAAACAACTAAATTGTATAATTTTGACTCAAAATGGAGTAGTTTTATTATAATAATGAAATATGATCAAGTCAAACTTAGATAATAACAAATAATATCAAATACAATGTAAATAAGATAACAAAAAATGATCTAAAGTCAAGTACGTACATTCAATATTAAAATATTATAAAGTAAAAAATATAATTTCTCGTGCGTTGATTTTGTAACTAAAATAGTGAAATCGTTGTCAAACAAACATTGTTTGGACTAAATCCACTTGAAGTGTTGTTTAAGTCGCATTAAGGCCTCGTCTTTTAGAAACTATTAAGAAAAATAGACCACCACAGCATATTACGAAGTTTTGAAAGGCGGTACCGGGTTCGTCGGGTAAAAGAGGATATTATAATACATATTAAAGAGTACCTATTGTACTTACTTTGCAGACCTTTAACATGCACACAAAACTACATAACGCACTAAAGGAAAAAGAACAAAAGCATAATAAGTCCTCTTTAAAGCTTTAGTTACTAGTTACTTAATCTATTTATAATTTGTATCAATAAACAACATATTATTATTAGGACCGTCATAGTTAAGTGTTTTTGCAGTTAGTATACAAGACATCAACATACAATACTGACAGGACATAATATGTTGGCAATCAAACTGTGACTTTAGAATATCACCACCAATTCAACATAATAAAGCCACATTTTCCTTTTTGGTTTGTTTTCTGAGACGTACCTGGAGCCGTTTCACCACCGTTCACAATTAGTGGGAAATATTTCCAGCAGCTCCTACATTTCCTGTGTGAGTTGCATTGATTGTTGTCCATCAACTCAATAAAATCAATGCATTTTTTGGTAGAAAAAAATCTAACAAACTTGAAAAACAAGCAACACAGATAGAACGCAAACTGCAGGTCCAAAAGGCAAAAAAATCTAAATCACTTTTTATTTATTTATTAGCATAAACATTAAGTTTGTGTTTAAAATACTTTACAGTTTGTTTGTTTATGCAATTGCTAAAACACAATTTCTGAAACAAGAGCCCTTTTTGTCAAAACACACAAACTCAACACACAAAAAATCAAAACAATACACACAAAATACAGAATATTTTATATCTCTTGCAAAAGCAAACACTTCATTCATATAACAACTTTTCACACAAACACCTAATAAATAGCTCTTCCCACGTGCACACTGGTGTGCACAATATAAAACACTATTATCTAGAGTCATTGGCATTTTCATGTGTAGCATGCTTTGCATAAACTGTAGACTATGAGCACAAATGCAATGGGTTTATTCTCAATACTCATAACAGTATGACTCTCTCTCTCTAAAATCATCCTCCATTGTTGTGCACACCAAAGAGCGAA